>PVIR01014520.1:0-40087 GCA_004026965.1 Petromus typicus | reverse complement strand
CCCCAAAAGGAGGACAAGTTTGAAAAAAGGCACTGCCTGGATTCCGTACACTCTGTACACATCATTTTTGTTTGGGTAAGCCAGAAACTAACTGCAGAAAAGCCAGTAACGACTGTGTTTATTCCATTTAGCCACATGGACCATTAAGAATCTAGATTTCAACAACTAAGGAAGAACAAATGATTTATATCTGAAGTATGGTGATTGATAATGATAGCTCAGTCCAGAAGAGGGAGAGTTGCAGTGATGGTGGTAGAAAAAAAAGATTGTTTTATGCATACTGTGGCATGTAGAGTTCTGCTGTGGGGTTATGTGGTTTTGTCACATTTGGAGGGCAGGGCAGAGTGAACTTTCAACAAGTAGTGGTTTTGAAAATGATATCAATTCATCAACAAAATTACTTCTAGTGAAAAGAGCGAGGTCTCTTTTCTCCTCGCCCTGTAAAGGATCAGCATTCAATGTATTTCTCTAGCTGAAGACACGGTTCCTATGTACGCCCCACTCTAGCAAACACAACTTCTACCAGGTGCTTGCAGTGCTGCCTACATTATGCCTCAGGCCTCCTGAAGCTGAACTGTCCCGTTGATGCTAAATGCATGACACTTCCCTTTCTTTAGAAGGACTGATAAAACCAAGGCATACAAAGTGTTAAAGAAGTGTGGAAGATATACAAAGTCACACAGAAGATTTGTATCTTTATGAATGTTTTTCAAGAAGGCACTGCACTTATCCTCACATTGCATGATCCATAGACTTCTCTCCCACCAAATATTAAGATCTTCTGGATCAGAGTCAGTCTTGAGATGCAACTGAATTGTCCTGTATCTCACTGTGGCTTCTTAAAATTTCTCAAGAAGAAAGTGTATACCTCTAAACCCAAGGTTTTTTGTGTTTTGTTTTGTTTTGCTTTTTTTTGTTTTGTTTTTGAGACAGGGTCTCCTTTGTAGTTCAGGCTGGCCAAGAATTCACTACATAACCCAGGATGGTCTGGAACTCACAATGCCTCCTGAGTGCTGGGATTACCGACGACTCCAAAGGCTCTTTGCTAAATGTTCTCATTGCAAACATCATTATCAAAGAACAAAGAAAGTACAAAATGGTCTTCCAGGGAAAAGAATTACTTTAATTACCCTTTTCTATTAGGTCATTTACCCTTCTCAGTCATGTGAAGTGAGAGATTCAGAGTGTGGAAATGACTTGCATGCATGAACTCAAACTGGTGGAAACCAGTATATATTTTCTGGTTACATGAATAAAAGTCAAACCTGACGACCTATAAATTTAGTTTTTAAAAAGATCAAGAGAACATATCTAATTACTCATTCTAATATTCATTCTTTCCATTACAAGTGCCTCTTCTTTGTGTTTCTATTTTTATAAGAAAATAACTTTAACTCAACAGTCTTATAGATTGGTAGAGTATTCTTTCAATGGGCTCATCTCGGTAAAGCATATCACCAAAGCCAGTAACCTGAAAAAATGTTTGGCTGTGTGTTTTCCTTCATATTCATATTTAATGGTTAATTTAAATGGTCAACTTGACTGGGCCATGCATTACCCAGGTGTTGGAAGTGTCTGGCTGTTTGTGAGAGAATGTTCCTGGGTGAAATGAAAAGTTGGCTAGATCAACTGAGGAAAGCAGACGGCTCTTCCAATACAGGTGCACCTCATCTAGTCAGAGGAAGACCTGAATGAAATAAAAAGCCCCGCTGAGCCGGAACAAGACAGAATTCTCCAGAAGATGCCGTGGCACTCAAACTAGAACATCAGCCCCTCACCTCCCTCCTACCACACAGCCTTCACCTTAAAGACTTGCCTGCCTGCTTCCATGTGTGTTATTTCCTAATTTTATGTATTATACACACACACAGGTTGTGTTTCTCTTGACTAATAAACTGTATTTATACATTAAAAGTGCTTTCTAATCTACCTTCAAAATACATCCCGTGCCCACCTACTTTGTTCTTCATTGCATTCAGTTAAGTTATCCATCTCCTCTCAACTACCTCTCATGGTGTCTACACTATTTTGAACCTTGAAAATCTGCTCCAAAATGGACCACCAAGGTCCATGCATTAGGGCTCAATTCCCTCCCAACTTGTGTTTTTGGGAAGTGATGGGAACTTTAGGATTGGGGCCTAGTGGGAGATCAGAGGTCCTCACGCAAATCTTCAGAGAGGACTGTGGGGCCTGTGGCGCCTAGCCTTCCTCCTCTCTTCTTCACTTCCCAGCCCCATGGGGAGGGCTAGGCTCTGCCTCACACCCTCTGCCTCACTGTGCTTCTGCACCGCAGACCCAGAAATAACAGCCTGCTCAAGCTGAACTGCAAGATCTAAAACTGTAAACCGAAGTAGTTTCATATTCATGGTTTGATTATCTTGGGTATTTTCTGATACTAATGGAAACCTGACTAACATAGCCTCGTAGGGTTTCTACTGAAGTTCTAAATGTATTTTTCCACGTAGTGCCCAGAATGATTTAATATATAAGGAAAGTTTAACTATTGTTACAAAATTTATAATAATGAGTTATAGTGCATTACACCAAATAAAATATACTAATTGATATTCCTCTAGATGAATGATAAATGAAGAAAAAGGGACAGTGCTTCCTTACAGTAGAGTAATAAGGAAAGGATGATGAAGGCCAGGGATTTAGCTCTGTGGTTCTGGCACCTGCCTCACAAGTGCAAGGTCCCAAGTTTAATTTGGTATTAAAAAGAATTTTTAAAGAGAGAAAGAAAGACAAACAGACAGACAGACAGACAGAGAATTATGGTGACAACCAAGAAATATCCAACTGACTTTCTCATACCACATCATTGTCACATTCACTCTTTGGCTTTCCTCACTTACATTTAAGAACGCTTATTATATTCAACCTGGATAATTCAGGCCACTCTCTTATTTTACTTTAACTAACTACTTTATTTTAAGACAGGGTCCTACTATTCCATTCAGGTTGACTCTGACCTCACTCTGTATCCCAGGCTGGCCTCGAACTCCTGGCAATCCTCCTGCCTCAGCTTCTTGAGAGCTACAGATTACAAGTGAATGTCACCACGTTTGGCTTCTTAATTAAAGGATTGTGGGATTAGAACCTTAATTCCAATCACAACCTGCATGTTCCTTTAACATGTAATTTACTATATTCATAGGTTCTGAAGATTAGGATGGAAACATAACTGTGTGGCTATTTTTCTGCCTTAGGACAATAAAATACAAAAAATATTTATACAGCTTCTGCACACTGTTAATAATGTATATTATATTGTAAAATGACCTTTATATAAAGTTCAGATTTTAAAACCTCAAACTAGGAAGAATTTTTTATCAGTTCATGGAAATGAAGTAATCCATTTTGCTTTTTGACTTGAAGACAAGGAAAAAGTAAATGATTTCAATAATATATTGGCATAGACATATCAGTAGTAATTTGTGAAACAACTAAATCCTGATTTTCTAGGTTGTATTATAATTTTTTCTTTAAGAAAAGGTCCCCTGCTACTTTCAAGGCTTTTAGAAGCCAAAATATTATAAAGTACAGCTATAGAATAATGTGAGCACTGCTGAATTAAAAAAAAAAAAGATGGATGTGAAGTAAAAGTAAAACTAAACATCGAATATTCTGTAAAACAAACTTTTTCTTATATTTTACATATAACCATGTAAAAAGCACAATAGAATGGAGTATTATTCTTCAACTAAAAATGACAAGATTGAGTCATTCATACTCAAATGGATGTACCTTGAGGACATTCTTATAAGCGAAATAAATAGGTCACAGATGTGTAAATATTATCTTTTGTCTGGTATTAAAAAATGAAGATGTAAATGAGTTCTAGTACATATGGTTGATATTGTGAAACAGAAAACATTTAAAAGAAAAGAGATGCAGGGGTAAATAACGAGGAGGAAAAGAATGTGATTGTAATAAAGAAAAAAGGAAACAAAACTTATGTATTTTGGGGGTGGGAGGTTGCAGGGTGGGTAGGAGAAGGGGAAAAAAGAGAATCAAGTCATGTCATATTCTGGTACAAACTCTCAATGTTGAATGTGATGATGATGTGTATTCATAATGTACCAAAAAAGATTTGAATTTAAAAATAAAAAAAGAAAAGGTCGCCTGCTACTTTCAAGGCTTATAGAAGCCAAAATACTACAAAGTACAGCTATAGAAAAATGTTAGCACTGCTGAATTTAAAAAAAAAAAAAAGAATGTAAAGTGAAAGTAAAACTAAACAATGAATATTCTGTAAAACAAGCTTGTTCTTATACTTTATGTATGACCATGTAAAAAGCACAATATATGAAAGAATATTCAGAGTAATAACATATTGTCCCTTATTCCTTCCTTCACAAACAGAACATTCTGTTGAAGTGAAAAACTATACACATAAAGCCTATTTAATTTTAGCAGAAATAAATAGAAAAGTGCCGTATAAATAAATGTTATGAATTTGGTCAGGTAAAGGAGAACAATTAATTACATGGCAACCAATTCTGACAAGAAAAAAATCAATTTTAGAGATACTTTTGAGGTAGGAGACTAAGGCGTGGCAAGAGTTAGAGGAGGTAAAGGTGATCTGTTAATTTCAAGATCTTGAACACAGGCGTAATACAGCCCCCCAACTCTTGCAGTGAACTTTACCTGAGAACTGTAGCAAGTTTTCGACAAGATGGCCTGGACCTGACGTCAGTCTGAGGTACGAGAGCGCAGCACCGCCTCAGGACCCGGATGTAGAAGTTCTCGCGCGTTTCCTCGAGATTTGTACAGCATAAAAGAAAGGCACCTCGCGAATGACGTCCTAATTTTCCAAGGTGGGCAATGCTGTTTTCTGTGGTGTGGGCTTTTGTCTTTGCTCTTACTCTCTTCTGTTTGCTTGGTGAGAGCTCGCTGTGCAGAGCCAGTTTCTCCCTCTGCACCTTTACTTTCTCAAATAAGCTTCGCCGCTACTTCATTCAATTCTATGTTTCAAATGACAATCTTGAATCCAGCTCCAGAAGAAGTGAAGAACCAAGGCTTGGTACTGTTTAAGCCACTTTTTGGAACTAAGCTGCCCGATAACATTTTGGATTTTTAAAAAATGAAAGTTACCACCAAGTGTCGTGATTCACAGCTATCATCCCTGCATGCCGGAAGTTTGAAGTAGGAAAATTAAAAACTTTACGTCAACCCGTGTAGTTTAAGTGACTCAGCCCCTGTGTCAAAGGAACTAAATAAGGGCTGGATACCTACCTGGTGCAAAAAAAAAAAAAAAACCTTAGGTTTAATCTCCTGTATTGAAAGAAAAAAACAGACATGTTTGTGTTTTAAGAACTTATTCCTTTCATAAATTGTGTGATAAAACGTTCGTTTTTATATGGCTAATATACCCGTGGTACTAAAATCAGAATCAGCTAGTTCCCAACACGAAAGTTAAAGACCAATTTTACTTAAAAATTTAAATGCAAAAATCTCAAATAAAATACACCGAATTCTTGAAATGTCAGAAGAAATGTTCAAATGGTGCTCATACCAGAATCATAAGAGTGGGTTTAGTTCTGGAAATTTATTAATATGGTTCACACTGATAGGTGAAGAAGCAAAATAGAATGTTTATCTTGATGGATGTTATAAATTCATATGAAATTAAACACAGAATATATTCTCCAACTATAATGAAACTATATTAGAAATCCATGTAAAAATCTAGAAAATCAATAAATATTTGGAAATTAAACTATAGAGTTCTAAAAATACCCAGAAGTAAATAGCAGACTTATTTGTGTTTTGAGCTTAATGATACCACAAACAAAAATGTACAAATATTTAAAAATGAATATAGGCTAATGTTTAGGGAAAATTTACATTATTTTAAATTATTTATCAGAAAAAATTACTTAAACAATTATCTACCAGCGTGATGGTGCATGTCAGTAATCCCAGCATTTGTAAGGCTGAGGCAGGAGGATCACCGTGAATTTGAGGCCAGCCTTGACAAAATAGCTAGACACTGTCACAAAAAAACAAAAACAACAACAGAACATTATCTTATCATTTATGAATCTAGATAAAAGGAAAGAAGCTAACCCAAACTGTGTACACAGAAGAAAATTATAAGAAGGTAAATCAAAATAACAGGAAATAATAGAGAAATAGAATTGACTATTGTACCATTAGAAAAATACAGTTTTTGCTTATCTACTTAGACCAATGAAGAAAAAAGTGAAAAATTCTATCATTATCAAAAAAAAGAGAGAGATGATAATACTATAAATATCATGAAAAATTAGGAAATATTGCAAACTTTTTTTTAACACAATGTCTCACTATATATGCTAGGCTGGTCTTGAACCTGAGATTCTCCTGCTTCAGCCTCTTGAGTGGTAGGAATAGAGGAGTACACTATCACTTCCAGCTCTATAACAGTTTTTTGATAATCAAAATTGACAGGTTAAAAAAACAGAAAATTTTAAGGGCTTTATAACTATACTCAAAATTAAAATCATATGCAGATGTACAACTAAAACATTTAACTCCAGGATAATTTCACCGTTATGTTCATTAAAGCTTTAAGAAACGACTCATATTAATCTAACAAAACTTTTTCAGGAAACAAGGGAATTGAGATCACTACCAAAGTCATTTATCAAATCAGGATACATTTCATACCAAACAAGATAAAGAAAAAACAAGAGAAAAATTAGGTGAGAACACTATTCATGACCATAGATTTAAAACTTCTTGAAGAAATATTGATGAAACACATCTAACAATAAATCAAAAGAACAATATAGAATCACTGAATTTAGAACAAGGTTAAAAGAATGATTACATTACAAAATAAAACAATTGTGGAGTGTGGTGGTGAAGGTCTGTAATCCCAGCACTCTGGAAGGCTGAGGCAGGAGGATCACCATGAGTTTAAGGGCAGACTGGACTACAGAAGACTACTGGACTACAGCCGGGACTGCATAGTGAGTTCAAGGCCACCTGAACTACATAGTGACACTCTGACTCAAAAAAAAAGCAAAACCAAAAAACCCTTCAAAACAATAAAATTCAACACATAAGCAAAAACATCTAAATAATCACATGAATAGTTCAACAGAGACAATAAAGTAACTGAAAAAAATCAGTAAGTCATTCATGATAGAAATACTCAGCAAACCAAAATTATGAAGAAATTTTTCATCTCTTGAAGGATTCCTTAAAAGTATTTCATTCTCTTTCTTGGATTAGGAAAATATCCCTTCAATAATATTCATAAAATATAATAGTCTCATACTCATTGGACTCATACTCTTAGTTAATACTTATAAATCTGAAATACGATTATAATATTCACGAACCATAACATTTTAGGCTGATACATTATGTTAAAATGGGAGACTTTTTTCTATCCAAATAAACTGGCCAAAATGTGAACACCCCACAGACAATATTTGCACATAAAGGAAATATATCCCTCAAAATCTGAGTACCCAACATACACAAAAAGAAACGTGACCCAATAGAAGGAAATACAAACAGTTTAGATAACTCGTAACAAAGGAAGTCTGAGAAATGAGGTTTCTTTAAAAATGTTTCTAAGCTTTACAAAGAAGCATTGATATCATAGTGCATCTGATTAATAATAGCCCTGTGTCAACAAAAGAAGCAAAGAGATCATTTGATAATTCCATTTTGAAAACCACTTTGGCAGCATCACAGGGCAGGCTGTTCCGGGACGTAGGACTCGGAGTGGCGGTACGCATGCGCACGTGTGACTGAATGTGTTAAGAGCTGTTGTTAAGGTTAGTTAGGTTCATTCACTCCGACGGTCAGATATTTTTTTTATCAGTAAATATTATTCTTGATAATACCATTTTTTATCAGTGAAATGGAAACTCTGAAGGGGTCACGAAGGGTCGTACACCTTCATAGCAAGTGGTCTGTTTTATAATTAGGGACGTCCAGTTAGCTGAACAACTATGGACTTTTTCCTCCAGATTTCTTTCTAGAAAGAACTTCTATTTAGAAAGTGCATGTGATATTTAATGTACATTCTTGCCTCATTTATATTTCTTTTGTTTCTTGTTATTAAAGTCTTGAGTTTTGATAATTTCCTGATAACCCTATAAAGTTTTTCCTACCATTCCGAGGATCACATTGTTACATAGAAACACTTTCTTTATAACTTGCCAATTTTATTTTCAACTACCTAAAATCTGTTCTTTAATAAGGTGCACGCGCGCGCACACATACACACACACACACACATACACACACACACACACACACACACACACACACACACTGGCACACATATACACAAGAACACACCCTACTGAAGCCCATAAGAAATTTCTTCCTCATAACTTTGGCCTACGATTTTTAATTCTTCAGTAATCACCTGTTTCAAAATCAAATATTCCACTTTGCATACTTCCTTTTAAACAGATATTTTTCTATGCTCAATTAATTTCATGTAACTTTTAATACCTTTCCTATGACCTTTACTTAGAAAACAAAATTGTATAAACATGGCAGAGTCTGCTGGTTACTTGTATGCCATAGCTCCATCCCTTTTTTTATTTAAATAAGTACATTTTTTTCCCACACTGGTTATGTAGAAAAGACCTCTCTTCGGTCTCCTAGTGACTAGGGAGTTTTTTAAGTGATGGTTGTGGACACTGAGTTTAAGCAGGTAAAAGAAGGCACTAATGTACCCTTCGACACCTGGCTTTCTTCTTACTTTTCTTCTGCTCTTCACCTTTCTCCTTTTCTTCCTGCCTGACATTAGGACGTAAAGCATGGGCTGACCATCCCCAAATGAGCAAAATGTGGAGGATAGCTAAGCAGGAAGGTGGAAGGAACCTGGGGCCTTATATCTTGGAATTCCTGGCCCAGCCCAGAGCTGTGTACTCAACACCTGCTGCTGTAAGAAACATGAACCCCCAAATTGCACTGTCCCTGTGGCAGTCACTACCCTGTCACCTGGTGGTTTTGTGATTGATCGTATACCTCCTATGTTCTCTCTGCTAAAAGTGTTATAGAAAACGGGCTTCTGGCTTTGCTCCCCGCTGGGTCACGTGTTTTCAGTTAGTTTATAGAGTAGCCTATTTGCATTTTGTAATTGTTCTAAAATAAGTAGCCATGGTCCATAAATTCTTGTTTGAGACCCATACTGAAAGACATTTATATGTTCTAAGAGATGACAGGAGACTCAAGAAACCCTCTACCCTCTATCCTCTGTCTCATTTCTCCCTCCTATACTCTTCAGTCCTAACTCTCACCTAACTTCCATTGAACTCCGTAGGAGACAAACTGATTGTTAATACTTTAATATCTCAAATGGGCCACCAAGTTCTGACTGCTACTCTGCCTCCATCTTCCTCTACTTTTTGGTGATAGTACATAGCATAGTGACTTATGGATTGCAGAAGTGTGGATCTTTTGCTTTGCTTCTTCTCCATACAAATATTGTGATACCTAAAAACTATGTTTGAGAACTGCACTTCTGAATGTGAAAGACAGCAGCGTTTATCATGAGTGGATGAAATCAAGAGAAGAATGTCCATCAAGGGTCGAGCTGAGCTGGCAGGATCCAAACTTCTAGGTTCTGGGGAAGTGAAGTAAAGGAGCGGTCAAATTTCTGTCAGCTCTGGTGGTAACATCAGCTAGAGAGGAGAAGCCTCTTCTCATCTTTGGTATAGACTAGGAAGACCTGGGAACTGCCTCGTGGCTGGCACAGCCAGACAAAAGGTTCTGCTGGTTTTTGGATCCAGAGATTGGAGGTAGCAAAAGGGGAAAACATTGAATATTGAGGACTGGGGATTTAGCCCAGCAGTTCCAGCTCACACCTGTAATCCCAGCACTCAGGAGGCAGAGACAGGAGGATTGCTGAGTTCAAGGCTAGCCTGGCTACATAGTGAATTCTGGGCCACCCTGAACTACAAAGTGAGATCCTGTCTCAAAAAGAAAAAAAGTACAGTCTAACTACAAATATTACATATGGATAAGAATAAATCTTGATGTTCAAGTTAATAAAGCTTCTCTTTGGGGGAAGAAAATATGTTCAAAACTGATGATAAGCCATCTCTTTTCTAGTTATATTTATGTGGTTCACTAATTTGTATGCTGAATTTCAATCTATAACTCAGTGATTGCTTATGAATATCTTGGGCCTGTCATCAAAGTGTTCTCTTTCACCAGGGTGTTAAAAACCCTAACCTGGACATTGAATACTGTCAGGTACATGCAGTGGGAGTAACTGTTAATTACCATTACTCTAAGAACATGCTTATATTTCATATTAATAATGTATTAAGTAGTCTATGGATGAGTTTAAAGATTTACTTAAAAATCCTGAAATAATGTAGTCTACAATGAGTTATCTAATCTATGAATATATATTTTTTTCAGACAGGGTTTCACTTTTATAGCTCAGGCTGGCCCTGGGCTCAAACTTGAACTCACAGCAATCCTCCTGCCTCTGCCTCCTGAGAGCTAGGATTACAAGCATGAGCCACCACTCCCGGCACTGTGGAATGTGGTTCTGATTGCTGGTGGGTGTGAGTCTCTATGCCCGGCCTTGTTGTCTGTGGTTACCAGGGGTCAAACCAGACCCTTGCACTTGCAAGACAGGCTCTGAAATTATTGTGCTAAATCCCTGGCCCATCAATGAATTATATATATATACATATATGTATATGTATATATGTATGTATGTATGTATATGTATTTATATGTATATAATTTTTTTTCATTTATTCAATAAATACCATCTATGAAAAACTTATTTCACAACTGTGAAACAATGAAAGCTTTACTATTAGGTTGAGCAAAAACAAGAATATTCTTCATCATAAATCTTGAATTGCATTCTAGAAGTTCTAAGCAGTTCAATTAAGGCAAAGGAAAATAAAATTAAAAACAGTAAATAGAAAAAATCCCAAATAATTTCCTATCTATCTCTGTCTATATGTAAAATCTGCAGCAATTTATAAAACTAAAAGTCACCAAGTCAGAAAAATAACAATCCTAGAACTAGTGAGTTTTTGTAATATTGAAATATAAGTAACTGATGTATAAAAATAACCATATTCTATACCTGTACAATGAAATAAATAAAATAGAGATTTAAAATATAATATCATTTATAACAGCCCCCCCTTCAAAAATTAAGGAAATACTTAGGTAGACATTTGAAAAATGACACAAATAGAAGATGCACACGTACCTGTGCAGTGGATTATTGTGAACACACCAGGATTTCACCCACATTGAAGATGTGGTTTGGATTCAGTTGTATTCAGTTTATATCTGATATGTGAGAAGAAGGGCTCATCTCATTCTGGAATTTTCTTCCTTCAGTCTGTGAATCCACAGCTGCCTAACATCTTTAAAATTATATATCCTTCCTTTTTCTTATTAGGCACAAGACCTTTCTATAATATCCTGTATACTAAGCAGGAGCAGAAACAGTAGATAATTTATCTTGATTTATTTACTGGTACTTTATTGTCTGGTGTTTGCCAGGTTTAGAGTTCAGTAGGTGGTTTGACTATGTGTCATCTGGAGAAGACACCAGGACAGTCTCCAGGTCCTAAGGACACACAAGTGGACAAAGTTCACTTCAGATTTACTTATGGCTGGAGAGGACGGGTAGGTACAAGGTCCGGCCTGAGAAAAGCAGGTTCCCCATGACGAGCGAGTCAGTGCTACAGCTGATAGAGGCAGGGCCGCTGCAGACACCCCACTTCATGCTGCAGAGGATGGACCCTGGTCCCTGTGCACCCACATCAAACACAGCACTGGAACTGGCCGGGTGCCACATTCAATCCAGAAGCACAGAAGCTATTCCCACAAGAGTAGCACATTGTCTCTGCAAGAAAGATGTTCTGTGGCTGAGACCGCTTTGGTGCTAATGGGCCAAGGGACAAAAGCCACATATAACTACTTCTTTCACAGCCTGCTCTCCAGGTTTATTCTTTTTCATTTTAATTTATTAAAATTTTTTTTCTTTTTGGTAGTGGGGATCAAACTCAGGATCTTGTGATTGCAAGACATGCTTATTCCCAGGTTTTTGTTGTTCTTCTTTCTCTTTCTCTTCTCTGTCTCCTTCATCTCCTGCTCATCCTCTTCCTCCTCCTCCATTTCCTCTTCCTCCTTCTTCTTCTTAAAAAAAAAAGACTTCTAAACTCTATAATTCATACTCTAGAAGTTAACCTTCAAAACTATTCCTTTTTCTCTGCATTTATTTATTCCTAAATATATTTTCATAGTGATTGGTAGGTCAATATATATTTTACCCCTCCAACTCTAAAGATCTTGGCTCTTATTGTTGTTGGCTCTTTGGATTACTTCATATCCCTCATTCTGTTTATCTCTAGATTGTCATCTCTACTTTCAACATTAATCTGAAACTTTTTAACTCCGTAGCTACCACCTGATTCCTTCCATCAACAGGTGTTGTCTGGATTATTTCAAAAATCTTCAAATGATAGGGGTCTCCTGCAGCCACCCTTGTTGAACTTTCTTCTGTTCTCAGGGATGTGAGTCTGACTATGATATTCTTCTCAAAAAATGATAAGTTTGAATCATTTATACTTAAATGGTCATACCTTGAGGATATCCTCATAAGTGAAATAAATAGGTCACAGATAGGTAAATATCACATCTTTTCTCTTGTATGAGAAAATAAAGATGTAAATGAGTCCTAGAATTGTATGTTATATATTGTGAAATAGAAAATACTCAAAGTAAAATAGGGTGAAGGGAGAAAACATGAGATTATAACAAAAAAGAAAGGAAACAAATTTTATTATATGGAGGGGTGATAGGATGGGTAGGGCTATGGGAAAAAATGAGAATTAAGTTGTGTCTTATACTGGTACAAATCCCCATTATGGAATGCAATCATGATGCATATATGTAATGTACCAATGAAGATTTCAAAAAAAAAAAAAAATTCTGCCAGGTACCTATCGCTCATGAAAATAAACATTAAGACCTTTAAAAAAAAAAAAAAAAAAGCTCTTGAAATGTACCTACGAGTTTACATGAGTTTATAAGTTTATTTGGCTTCTCTCTGTTTCTTTGGTTCTTCTGACAACATGCAGTGACTTGCCCTCACTCAAGCGCTCGGTCACTACTGCGAATTCACAGAGGCTTCTCTTACTAAAATGTTCTGTCACTGAACACAACACACTTTTACAGTTCTGTGGCTTTTCTATCTTCATTTTTTTTTGAATTTGCATAAGTATATTTATTTGTTCATTGCCTGTCTTCCTGCTACATATAAATTGTGTGAAAGTAGTTGAGCCTGTTTTGTTTATGGTTGTTTTTCCAACATCAGAAACAATACCTCACATGTCTCGTGAGCTTACGTGGTGGCTCACACCTGTGATCCCAGCACTTGGGAGGCAGAGGCAGGAGGATTGCTGTGATGTGAGTTTGAGGCTGAGCTCAGGGCCAGCCTGAACTACAAAGCTAGACCCTGTCTAAAAAAAAAATAGAATCGAGTTCTGTGTGTTCTTATACTCTTCTGCTGCACACACTTGCATGTTTTCTGTTAATGTCTTAATTTTCAGAGTCTAGTATCAATAATATCTTAGTTTTTCATTTCAGAAGTATTAGCTTCTCATAATTCTCCTATAATTTTATTATTTCCTTAACCTTGTAATTCAATTTTTATATTGTTATGGGGAAATTAACCTAGCTCCATCAATGACATGGAGGGGTGGAACATCCAATGTATAGATCCTATAAAATTTTTCAAATCATAATAAAATTTGTGATATCTAATTTGTCTTTTCTAGCATTATATTACTTAGTACTCATTCTTGGCTATGTTACAGAAAACTAATTATCTTCTATGATATTTTCTAAATAAGTATAATTCACAAATATTACTGATAAAGTAGGTTTTATTATTATTTATAAACTATCAGTTTAGCTGCAAAAGTCACTTGACAAAAATCACAAAATATTTTATCTTTTTAATTAGCATCTGTTCTTTGGTTTTATCAAAATGTCAGCCTGGTTCATAGATCAACTTATTATATCACTAAATGTTAAAACTGGTATAATATTACACACTAACCAAACCCATAAAAATCTTTTTCTTGAGATGGGCTGAGACTCAAAAAAAGAGTTTAAGCAAATTTGCCGTGGTTGAGTCCAACCTACATCAAGCTACCAGATTCCCTGGCCACTGGTTATCCCACTATAAAAGCCTCTCTCCCATACCACACTCTCTTTACAAGGATGCCAACTTTGTCACCTACATCCATCATGTCTATAGAAGTGGCACTCAAAAAGAAAAGCAGAATCTGAAGGTCCTAGAAAAAGCTCAGTTGTCCCTGGAGTCAGGGACGCAGAGAAAGGTGTGGAGCATTATGACAGTGCACATCGATGGGGACGTTTCTGGAAGGCACTGGCATTGAAATGAGCAGGCCGAGTAAAAGAATCTCTGCCTGGAAGCAGGTGTCATCCAACTAACTGGCTGAGGGCTCAAGGAGAAGAAAGGGGCCGCAGGAAGGTGAATTTTCTTTCTCTCCTGGAACCTGCTTCTTCTCCTGCCTGTGCACATCAGTCCTGAGGTGCTCGGGCCTTGGAGTCTGAACACACACATCAGTGGTTTCCTGTCCTCTGGCCTTGGACTGAGCCATCCTCCCTCCACTACACAGTCAGTGTGGCACTTCTCAGCCTTTACACAGACGGGCCCACTCCTCCAGTGGATCCTTGTCAAGTCTGCTCTTGGGCTGGGGATTTAGCTCAGAGGCACCACACCTACTTTGTAAGCACAAAGGCTCAAGTTCAGTCCCTAGTATTGTTAAAAAAAAAAAAAAGAAATACAATCTACTTTCTCTATTTCTTATCATTTCGCTTTTCTAGAAAATTCCAAAGAGTACACCTTAGAACTCGTACTGTTTCTACATTTACTCAAGCTATTTCTGCAGAGAAGCTACTTCTGAATGAGAAATTTCTGCTTATAATCAAAGATATATCTGCAGTTCGTAAATGTAGCATATTCTGCACTTTCAATTTTTAGATATTAATTTAGTATTTACTAATACTAAAATATTTCAAAATATTTTTAGCATAGAAATCTTTCTCAATTATTCAGTAACTTATTTGTTAATTATCTACCTATTAACTAGATTTGTAGGAAAATTGTTTATCTTATAATTACAATAAAGTCAAATTTTATTCCCATCAACAGGTATGACATTTTATGTTGTCACAAAGCCAGTAATTTCTGGTTCCTAACTTTCAGTATGCCACAATGCACAGGAAATGTATATTACCAACCCCAAAATACTACCATCCAGGAATTGTGCATAAGAAAAATATATTTTAGTGTAAATAACCAGCTAATGGAATATAAATTGGGATATTTTGTTAATGATGCTTAAACACCAACATGTACCTTCAGCTTCATACAAACAAACATGCCATTTTGAATCATAATGCACTAGAACACAAAGACCAGAAGGGCAGGGATTTGGGGCACATGTGTTAGCATTAATGTTTCTGAATGAGCCACAGATTCCTGATAGCAAGAGTTATTAAGGGCAAGGAAAGATTATTGTGGGTGGTAGGAAAATCTATTCCCTTTATTCCACAAGAGTGTGTAGAGTCTCATTTAAAATGGTGGTTATTTGAGAACAATATTACTATCACAAATTTAATAGAATACAGTGTACTATACAAACAACTCAGCTGCATGGTGAAATTTTTAAAAAAGATATATTTCTCATTCAAATATTTGCTTTATTACAGTGACCTGGAACCAAACTCATAATATCTCCAAGTATGTTTGTATTAGGATTTCAATCATGCTTAATTACTAAGATAAATATTGTTTCTGAAGATAAATAAATGCATGTTCTAAATGAAGACTCCAAATATATTCTTTCTTTCTATACAGTTCTATAGAAGAAAATAAGAATTCCTTCTGTATTCAAATGTTCTATTATGGGTTTCTTGTGAGTTAAGATAGGAAAGATACATTTTTCACATATATAATAAGACATAAATTAATATATTTTATGACCTTGGAAGGAAACTAAGGCCTTAGGTCAATAATGCCCCATCTGGAAATCATAAAGGTAACAAAGCTATTTATAGTACTCCACGAAGATTAATAAAAAGCAAAATATTTACTCTCAAAACAACTACACAAGATTTTCTTTCATAAATACAGTCTCGTTGTTGGACAAACAATCCTTCAAACTAATAGCCCATGAGGAAAAGAGAAAAGATTAAAACAGCTTTGTTGGTGATATTGTTTTGAAGAATCATATCTGATTAGCTAATATTTCAATGTTCCAGGAAGGGGCCATTAAAAACTTTACAACACATGTAAGCGGTTAATAATAAGCACAGTCTGTCCAATCAAGTGTATTCTTAGACCATAACTTACATTTATAGCTGACCCTAAAATGGATTTGTGTGACAATGTAGCAAAACTTTGCATTATTTTCGTCTGAGATAGAAAAATATTTAAAATTATCCAGCTACTTCCTAAGGGCATACTTTTATATTTACATCCTTCTTATTCAGAAAAGTGTTTCTAAATATAAACACAACTGTATCAAAGCATTAAAAATAGCAGTGAATAGTCACCAAAGAACCATGGTCCATAGTGAAACAGTAACTAGAGTTTTGAGAATAGCATCAGATACTCACCTACATACAAAGAACAAGGATGTAATAAAGCTGTCGTGACAGGTAAAATATTCCTGTATGCTGTTTTTCCTGATGGCAAATGACCAGTGACTGAGGCCAAAATTGAAGGTCATAATCCGTACTTCCCCTCTTCTGCTCTCTCCACTGTCCCCAGTGATCAACAAGCCCTATAGTCGATATGGAGGACAATGGGGCCAGAAGTGACAACCATAGGCCTCTGCTTTTGTACACAAAATTAACCCTTGGTGTTTTCCACCTATTTCCTTCTTGATGAAGTAAACACAACAAAAATCTATTTTTTTTCCAATTATATTGGCAATGCCTGAGCCTGAATTTGCTTAGACCAAAAAAGATTCCATTTTGTTAGGCAGCTTTTCTTTGCTCAGTCCAAAAATCTGACCCTGACACTTTAATGATGAAGAAGTTCATTTTGGTTCATGGTTTCCCAGACTTCAGTCCATGGTCAGACTTGCTCCAAGGCAGAAACATCAAGGTGAAAGGGTGTGGTGCTCAATATATGCCAGTCAAACACAGAAAAACAGGAAGAGCCAGAGGAAGGGGAAGGGGTCAGGGACAAGAAGACACTCTTCCAGGTCACACTCCCTCCAGCCAGCCTCTCTCCCCCAAAGCACATTCAGCTAGGGAATCAAAAAATCAGTGCAATATAGGGGCCGGGTATATAGCTCAGTGGTTCCGGTGCCTTCTTGCAAGCGCAAGGACCCGGTTCGATCCTTGGTAACCACATAACAATACTGGGCGTGGAGATTCATGCCCAGCAGCAATCAGTACCACATACCACAGTGCCGGGCGTGGTGGCTCACGCCTGTAATCCCAGCACTTGGGAGGCAGAAGCAGGAGGATGGCTGTGATGTGAGTTTGAGGTTGAGCTCAGGGCCAGCCTGAACCACAAAGCAAGACCCTGTCTCAAAAAAAACTTAAAAAAAAAAAAAAATCAGTGCAATGCAAAGTAAAAAGCCCCTGTGATCCAATCAGCATCCAGCTGCCCCAGCTCTGAACAAATGAACCTTTTGGAGGGCATTTCAGGGTGAGTTACAACATGCATAGGAAAAATAGTAATACAATAGTATCTGCTTTAGACTACTAACCATGATACAGTAAATCCATCACATATGAAAAAGAAGAGAAATGAAACTCTCACAATATTTAATAGTAAATGAAAAACAGAAACTCTCATATCAATTATAAGACCTTCAGTTTTCTTAGTTCATGTTAAATGGTCAATGAAATACTTGTGTTATGTTTCAGTTCAGAGCACAAGAATTCTATTTGTGCTCTTTTGAAATATTTTTTCAAACTGGGGAATAGGGTGACACATGCCAGCACTTGGGAGGCTGAGAAAGGTAGGTTGCTGTGAGTTCTGAACTATGTAGCAAGACACTGCCTAAAAAAAATTAGTTTTTCTCATAAATTGGAATGAGTATACCCATTCCAATTTACTTAAAAATGGTGTTCATTTAATATATCCTCACCCTTAACATAAAATACTGAAAAATTACTGAATTTTTACCAATTTAAAATAAAATTCTTATATACATTTTAATTATGTATAATAGGTATTGTGAAATAGAAAGAAAATGTCCAAGGGAGGAGGGGAAATTTGGAGGGGTTGAGAAATGAAAGAAGGGAAGGAAAAAAATAAGAGAAAACAATAAAAAAAAAAAGAAAGAAAAAAAAGGCTTTGTAGGGCCAGGGATTTATTTCAGTGGCTCTGGTGCCTGCCTTGCAAGACAAGGGCCCAACCACACAGAACAATGCCAGGTGTGGTGACCCACACCCACCAGCAATCAGTGTCACACACCACAGTGCAGGGCATGGTGGCTCATGACTATAATCCTAGCACTCAAAAAGCAGAGGCAGGAGGATTGCTGTGAGTTCAAAGCTGAGTTCAGGGCCAGCCTGAACTGCAAAGTGAGAACCTGTCTCAAAAAAAAAGAGGAAAGACTATAATTTGGGAGAGGTGGTAGGGTTGAGGGGAGGAGCAGGGAAGGAAATGGAGAAAAAGTAAAAATCAGTATACGTTACATACAGGAACAAGATCCTAGGGATGAATGTCATTACATTATATGTTGGAAATGTGCCAATAAATTTTAAATAATAAAAGCTACCTTGTCTTTTTGTTATCCCATGTTCAACACATAGTGAAAAAGACAGCATATTGTGAAAGCAAACTCCTACATGAGCTTACTTTTGAAAAAACAATGAAGTAGTTTTAAAGCTGGAATACCAGCTTTTAGTTGACATTTTCTCTTGTCTTTCTTTACATTTTGTGATCTCCTAAAATCCTGGGAAATTTCTTGCATGAAATATTTAGCTGGTGCCAGTTTTTTCTGTACCACCCACCTGGTCATTGTCATCATCCAGTGTTATTCATAGCTACTTAAGCTGATTAACGTCATTTAAAATCTTTCTTCTTCATTGAACAACAATGAAGCGAAGCAGAAAAACCACCAGAAAGGAAATAAAACAAAACCATAGCATAAGTGATTTTTTTCTCTAAAGATGGCAAAGTTAGGACAAAAATCATACCTGTTATATGTAGTAATTGAGTACTTTTCTGGATTAAAAAAATGTGGAAAACCTTAAAAGTTTGAGACGGTTTGAGACTCATGCAGTTGTGAGTTTGATGACATTCTTGAAGTTAGTCTAAGCAAGCAAAGCACACACAGTGTAGTCATTTCATAGGGCTTTCTTAAAGACACTCCAGACTGTTGTTTGAACCAAGACAAATTTACTCTGTTATGGTCTTGGAAGCCAGAAGTGCAAACTGGCAAGGTCACATTTCCTCTGAAGGCCACTGAAAAGAATATTTCCTTTGCTTCTCCTGGTTTCTAGTGGTTGCTTACAGTTCTTGATGCTTGTTACTTGGTTGGTAGACACATTACTACACTCTCCACTTCCATCCTCACATGGTGATATAGTTTGTATGTTCTACACCAAACTTCCCTTCTGTTTTTTTATGCATACTAGTCTGCGAATTAGGATCCACCCTAGTCAAATATTATCTTTAGCTGATTACATCTATGAAGATTATAAATAGTGTGACATTCCCAAGAATGAGAGGCTAGGATCAAATGATCATTGTTATACTCTTATTTCCACACGACTGCAATGTTGACCCCCTCTTGGGCTTCAGATACATATTTTCAAGTGCCAGATGCCATTTGCCAGGCTTGCTGACACCACAAAATTAGTATGTCCAGAACTGAACTCCTTTCCTTTCAATCTTCTATTCTTACATTCTACTAATACAAAGTAACTCTGAATGGAAGCATGCAGGCAAGCCGCCAAGGTATTGAGAGGAAAATCCTACCCCATCTTCAGCTGGACGGATGGAATCCCATTAAATCATTTAATTGTAGCGATCAGAGCTGCCTTGAAATAATTAATTTAGGAACTAAAATTTAAGCCAACCTGGTTGCAAATATTGTTGCTCCAGGAATGGGCAAGTAACCAAAATTTGTCCTACTGGATTGAATGAAATGAGTACTTTTAATTTATAGACAGAGTTTTTTCTCTCCCACCATCTATAAGCAATGGAATATGTCACTTCAGCTGCTAGAAATGACATTTTATCAATCACTTAGACTTCTTTATGATGATATTATATATAATTTCATACATCTCTTATAGAATTTCAGTCTCTAAATTAATGCTACTGAATATACCTTGAATAGAATGTTGTATCTATAAAGCACATTTGAGATTGTATTAAATGTCACAAATATTGATGTGAACATTATCTTCATTTGATCAGTTTGAGTCAAAAAATTTTATTCATAAGATTTATTTGTTTATAAAAGTATACCTCAATTTTATTCACTTTTGTCGTAATGTGGTTTCCACTGCAAAAATATGATACAATGCACTTCTCCATGAATGATTCACTAATATGTATACTATAGCTCTTATTTTCTAATACAAACCAAATGTTTCTACAAATGTTTTGAACATATCACTTTTTGGACAAGGTGTAAGAATCTTCCAGAACATGTATATTCTCCAGAATGGGATTTCTGGATAATAGGGTATACATTTTCAACTTAGAGACTTAGGCTAAGTGGCTGCTTTGAATGCCTGTACCACTTTTCCGTTCTGTTCATAGTTTAAGAGGGCTCCTTTCCTTCTGAATTCTCTCTAAGAAATACTTGTCATGTTTTTCAAGCTCTTGTGATGCTAGTGAATATGAACTACTTCTTTATGGTGCATTAAATCTTGTGTTGCTTTCATGATTGCTAATCAGGAGGAACTCTCTTCATATGGTTATGGAGCATTTATTTCTTCCTGTGTAGCCCCCTCCCTGTCCAGGTGAGTATTAGAAGTTTTAATATTTGTGTCTTCATGGGTTCACTACAGCCCTGTAGTCTGTGGGTCAGGAGGACCCCATGCCAGGGCCCCACCTTTTAAGGCACCACCTGCCCTGGTTCAACTCCAGCTCCACCCTCCCCAAGTTGACATTCATGACTGAGTGTCACAATCCACTACCCCATCTCAACTTGACAAACTTGGGTAGAAGGACTGAAGTATTCATAACTACACATAGTACGGAAATAAAAATCCTACAATAGCATTTCTTTTTAAAGAAAGTTGGAGGCAAGGTAAATAGAAAGCAAAAACAAGGTAAGTAAAAATTAAGTATGTTTAAAAGTGTGGCTGATATTTGCCACTTACAAATCTTCTATTGGATGGGAAAATATAATGAAAATATAAGGACATAAAGGATGTTAAAATTAGGAAAATTATATCATTCAAATACAAAAATCAGGTTATATTACTGTAAGATGATATGAGAAAAATAATTTAAAACAGAAGATACTATATAGATATCAAAGGTAAGGTCTTGAATGCTTTTCTTGATTGTTATTATTGTCATTACTACTACTATAAAGTTGCTACAACTTGCTTTTTTATCACTCAGAGTGGAGTAAGATTTGCTTTGTTCACAATTCTGTCTTGCTTCCTACACTGTTTTCCTGGAATCATTCCCATCTTTCTGAAGCACATCTTCAGAAGTTAGCTGAGAATCACTTTGTAGATAAGTTTTTCGATTTTGTTTATCTGAAAAATTGCATATCATCTGCATATCTCAAAGATATGTTTTGCTTAATATCCTATTCTAGATTGACTGTTAACTTTTTTTTCTTTTTGTGACAGGGTTTCACTTTATAGTACAGAGTAGCCCTGAACTCACTACGTAGCTTAGGCTAGCCCTAACCTCGAGGCAGTCCTCCTGCCTCTGCCTTCCAAGTGCTGGGATTACAGGAGTGAATCACTGTTGTTGTATATGGTTGCCAGGGATCAAACCTGGGACCTTGCACTTGCAAGGCAGGAGCTGGAACCACTGAGCTAAATCCCTGACCCTCCACTTGAAATTCTTAATTTAGATTTAACTGGGTTTTTATTAAAGACTTCATTATTTCTTTCAGTGTGGCACTTTTTAAATTATATAGTCCACACCCAAACCTGAAATTTACTTTGGGTGCCATTTAATTCTTTTCACTATTTCTAAAATCTGTCCATATTTCTACATTCTGTTTGCCATGTCAATAGAGGCAATGTTAATTTTTTTCCAGAACAATTCATAATTTGTAAATCATACCTCAATTGTCTGTGGGAAAACTAAAATTGTTTTGTTTGTTTGTTTGTTTGTTTTAATGAGCATGTGTTTGTCTTCACTACTCTATGCACTTTTTATTGTTTTCTATTTGATTTAGAATAAAGTGTGGAAACCTAAGAGTTTCTCAGTTAGCCTTCTGTCTACTGGTTCCCCTCCACTTTTTTAATCTCTCAAGGACACTTTTAAAAGTAGAAGCTGCATTCTACTTCTTCTCTTGGTTTTGAATACTTTGTCCTCAAGCTCTTTCTTGACTAAGAGTACATGTGTGCATCTTTGTGTGTGCATCAGCATGTATGTATTTGCTTCATGTCTTCAAGTCTTCTTGCTTCATCCATCCTACTCTCTCCTTGTATGTTCTCTTTCTTTTGTACATATATTCTTGTTGTGGGGTGGGAGGAGGGTACCAAGAGATCAAGCTGAGAACCTTGTGCATACTAGGCAAACGTGGTACAAATGATCTACATCCCCAGCCTTTACGTGTATTCTTCAATAAACATGTCATTTAGAGCCTGTGGGTGGGGAAGTCTTTGTCTGAAATTATCTTTACATCACTTTTATTCTTGAATAATAATTTATCTAGGAATAGAATTCTTGAATGACATTTCTTTTTTCCTCTCAGCACTTTGATGAAAATTGTTTCATTTTGCTGAGGCCTCAGTTACTGCTATTAAGATGTCAATCTTATGTACAGATCTCTAATTTGCAAATTCTTTCGCATGGAAATTTTCTTTGCTTTTGGTATTTTGTAGTCCTACTAAAACTTTTGGTAGGGATTTTCATTTTTTTTTTCAAGAATGGAATATAATATGCTCACTTAACATAAGCTTTTGTGTTTGAGTAATGGGTGAAAGTCTGAGTCATTACTTCTTGTGGATATCACCTCTCTTTTATTTTCTCTTCTTTCCTTGTGGAACTTTTATTCATCACACACAAACACTCTTTTACTCTCCTTTCTAATTTATACACTTTTTTTTCACATCTTTGGTTTTTATAAACGTGTTAGTAAGCTGATAGATACCTGAGATAAACAACTAGAAAGAAGGAAGCTTTCTTTTGCTTCTGATTCTGATTTTTTAGTCCACACACTCCAAGAGAATCTACAGAAAGCCTTGATTTAAGAGGTGTTATCAACTGCTAAAATAGCAAGATATGTTACAAGCTATGAAAAGACAGGCAGGAGCCAGGGATTTAGCTCAGTGGTTCTGGAGCCTGTCTTGCAAGCACAAGGGCCCGTGTTCAATTCCCCCAGTAACCACATATAATACTGGGCATGGAAACTCACACCCAGAAGCAGTCATTACCACATACCACAGTGCCAGCGTGGTGGCTAATGCCTATAATCCCAGGACTTGGGAGGCAAAGGCAGGAGGATTGCTGTGATGTGAGGCTGAGCTCAGGGCCAGCCTGAACCACAAAGCGAGACCCTGTCTCAAAAAAAAAAAAAAAAAAAAAAAAAAAAAAAAAAAAAAAAAAAAAAAAAAAAAAAAAAAAAAAAGGCAGACTTAGAATTCCTAGAAAAGAATGACATATGTAGGGTGGAATAAATACCTAATCCTTCAATTCACAGTGTTGCATATCAGAAAACAGCAAAAATTTCAGGAAACTGAGACCTCACCTAGTAAGCACAATAAGGCACCTGAAACTGATCAAATAGTAACCAATACGGGCAAAGTCTCTTTTAAGGAAAGGTGAACAGCTTCTAGGAAACAGAGCAATGATTAAATACTCTCATGAAGAAATTTAACTGTGATGTAAACATTTGTTTTTAAGTAAATAGAAAGGCCAGAGATTTAAAGTCACGGTAAGCAAAGTTTAAAATGTGATGGAAGGCATCAGTATTGGAACAGACCAAACAGAATTAAGAGTTAGCAGACTCAAGGAAATTCATTTAAAAATATACAGTAAGAGGGGGGAAAAAGCAAAAAGGATTGAGACAAATGAAGAAATTTGATGGTAATTTTGGAGACAGACATATTGGAGTTTGAGACACATTCAGGAAAGATAAATAAGTAGATAAGTCACTCAAAGAGAGAAATACAGCATAGAGAAGAATGCAAACTTCCAGGTATAAAAATTCCAAACACCACCAGTCAGCTTTAATTTTATAAAGACTGCCTCCAGGATATACTATAATCCGGCTGCAAATAAAGATAAAGGCAATACTCTCAAGGTATAAGAGAAAAGAAATGACATGAGAGAAAGTCCCAGTTTGTCTGACAGCAGATTTTATATAGCTGAACACTTACAGGCCAGGAGAGAGTAAGACAAGATTCTCACAGTGCTAAAAGAAATTTAAAAAACAAACAAACAAAAAAACCTTGGGCCAGGAATTTAGCTCAGTTCAGTACCCAGTGCCACATACCACAATGCTGGATGTAGTGGCTCACACCTATAATCCCAGCACATGAGAGGCTGAAGTAGGAGGACTGCTGAGTTTGAGGCTAGCTTGGGCTACATAGTGAGTTCAAGGCCAGCCTGAACTACAAAAGATGTGTTTTTTCTATAGAATGGAATGTTACTTTGCCATAAAGAATGACAAGTTTGAGTCATTCATACTCAAATGGATGCACCTTGATGACATACTCATAAGTGAAATAAATAGGTCACAGATGTAAAAATACTGTAGCTTTTCTCTGATATGAGAAACTGAAAATATAAATGAGTTCTAAAATGTATATTAGATATTATACAAAATAAATTATTTAAAGGGAAATTGGGTAGAGGTAAGTAATGAAGAGAAAGAAAAAATTGTGACAGTAATAAAAAATGGAAACAAAGCTTATGTATACAGGCGATGGGAGATTGTCGGGTGGGTAGGGGAATGGGAATAAAACAAAACCTTGTCATTCAAGAATACTCTACATAGCAAAGCTAATATTTAAAAATGAGGGAGAGATAATGAAATTACAAGTCAAATACTGATAGAAATTATCTTTAAAGATCTAGTAGTGCAAGAAATGCTAAAAGAAGTTCTTGAAACTTAATGAGGTATACATGAATAAACAGACAATTTGACAAGATAGAAATGTCACACACTAGAGAAATTGGACAAATTCAGAATGATCTAATATTTTAAACAAAGTGTATACATTATTTATACCCTAAGGATTAGAACTTTAAAAAAAACCCTAAATTTAAAAAAATAACATTACTGCATTATAAGATAGACAAGGTAGTTTTAATTTGCATTTCAGTGATGGCTAGAGATGTTTTACTCTTTTTTAAACATATTTCTGGCTATTTAAAATTTTCTTGTCTTGAGAAGTTATCTATTCAGTTCATTTGCCTACTTTTTTATCAGTTCATTGTTTAATTGTGTTAATTAATTATTTTGTGGTACTGGGGATCAAACTCATGACCTTGTGCAGGTGGTAGTGTTGCTAAGTTAAATCCTCAGACTTGGAGTTAATTTTTAAAATTCTTTTCCTATTTTAGGTATTCATCTTCGGTCAGAGGAGTAGTTAGTGAAGATTTTCTCCTTTTTAGTAGGCTACCTCTTTACTCTCTTGTTTCCTCTCCTAGGCAAGAACTTTTGAATTTGATGTGGTCCCTTTCATGGGCTCTTAATGCTACTCGTGATGTTTTTGGATCCCGTTCAAGAAGCTGTTTCCTGGGCCATGGATCCACTCTTTCTCCTATGTTCAGCAGTCTCACTGCTTCTGATTTTTCATCTAGGCTTTGGCGCAATTCAAGTCATTTCAGTAGAGTGTGAAGTTTAGGAATCTAGTCTGTTGTCTGCCAGTGGATCTTCTGGTTTCCCAGCATCGTGTGTTAAAGCGACTCTCTTTCCTCCAATAGATGGTTTGGGGACCTGTGACTGTTCGTCACAGCAGTGGACTTGCCTGGGAACTTACTAAATGACACTTTTCTGCTGTCCGGGTGGGTCATGGGAAGGTTCGTGAGCCCTTCTCCTGCGACACTGCGTCTAGACTACCATGGACTGGGCGTCTCTGCTCCGCCACAGACTAAGTTCCCAGAAACAATGAGTCAAACTAAAAGTCCTTTATTGTGTCTCAGGGATGAAAGCTGACTAATGCAGGAACTGGGTAGCTGAGCCACTGGCTTAATGCTGTGACTTCCTGAGCACGTGGTTGAGAAACCTTTTGTACTGGCTTGTGTGTTTGAGAAAGTTTCAAAAATGCTATAAGAACAGCCCTGTGGATGACTCCGATCAGAGCGGAGATCACCAGAATATCAATGGACATGTGGATAGTAAAGAACTGGTTCGAGGGCTTTAAATCAAATTAGAAGTGAGGATTGCGCTGGTTACTTGGTCAGCTACAATGTATGTTGTATTCTGGGGAAAAAAAAATCTGCATTTGGTCCAAGATATTGCTGAACACTGGGAAAAACTGTGAGGCTAAAAGGATACAAGGTACTGGATCTGGTAGAGGACAGATGAAGGCAGCCCAGTAATCATTTGGGCAAAGTATTGCTGTCTGCTTCTAGTCAGATTCATAGTGAAAATATAGAGCCAATCAGGAACAGAATAATTTGAAAATTTAAATTTTAGCCTATTAAAAACCACATGTAAATTTGAGGCCAAAGTAGTTGTTGTTACTAAAAAAACTGGAGCTGTTATAAAGTAATCAATTATTTCATACGGTGCCAAGAAGAAAGATATGCTAAGGATGCCTCAAAAATCACCAAGACTCCACCGTCATAGGCTCCAAAATACAGACCTGTAATCTTCTCATCTGAGAAGTGACCCATTTTGTCTCCTAGAAGAGAAGGGCCTAGGAGGCCTCAGACAACAATACATGAAGCTATGGGAGCAAAGCTGAAGATGTAATGGAGACCTCAGAAAAACACCAATGCCAGAACTTGGAACATCTGCTGAGGAAAGCTGTAGACTCTGAGGGGAGGCAGCTCAAGAGAGCGGGGGCCATTAAGACCTTTCAGAACGAATGTCTCACTACCATGTCCTCCAGGTGCTGGATACAGAACCACAGAAGTCAGCGTGTCCCTGATGGACCTGCTACAGTCCAATTCTTTCCTCCCTCCTATTTTTCCCTTGTGGAGTGGGATTTCTTACCCTGGGTTACCTACCATGCATTGGGATTATGTGACTTGTTCTTAATGTTTACTGAGGTCTGTAGGGAAGTGTTTGCTTTGACTTTCAGAACAGACTTTGACATGGACTTTTGAAAAGCTCTGGAACTGCTGAGACTTGGGGAAAGTTTGTTGTGGGCTCATGCAGTATAGGTGTATTATGTTAGGCACAATTATTATCTTTCTTGTCTTTAGGGAATAAGTATGGCTTGAGGAGATGTCAGGTTATCAGATTGAAGAGTTTGGACTATAACCATTAATCATGAATATAAACTTGATTAAGAAACACACAAGATAGTGATAACATACATGTTTGGGTGAATTTGCATTAGTCATGAAAGAGTAATCTTGTGTGCATAGTCATGGGTAGCTTTTTGCCCAGCCTCTCTGATACTTTCACCTGCTCTGCTTCCCTAATGCCATGAATTCCCCTTTTCTTCATCGTACTCACCGCCATGAAGTTGTTGTCTTAGAACCATCCATCCGTAGACTGAATGTCCTAAAACTTTCAGCTAAGTTAAATCTGTTTTCTTGTTTTAAGTTGTGGGTATTAGGTTCTGTTTCCTAGTGATCAAAAACACAGTCCTTGTCTAAAGTTAAATGACAGAGATGTTTGGGTTCTTGTCTATGTCTTCTCTGATTTTTATTTTTGTGCCAGTACCACGATCTTTTTGTTACCGTAGCTTTATACTTAAGCATGAAATCTTATCGTGAGCTTCCAGCATTTCTCTTTCTGCTCAGGATTGCTTTGGCTTTTATGGTTCTTGTTTGGTTCCAGTTAACATTCAACACTGCTTTTTCTAGTTTTGTGAAGAATGTTGTTAGTGTTTTATAAGTATTGTATTGAATCTGTAGGTGTTTTGAGTGATGTGAACATTTTAATAATACCATTTTGTCCCTCCAGGAAGGAATGGTTATTTCACTTTTTTTCTAAGTATTTACTTTTGAAGGTAATGTGAATGGAGCTGCTTTGCTGATTTCTTTTTTAGTGGGTTGACTATTATACAAGACTATGATATATTTTTGTATACTGTATACTGATTTGAATCTTGTCACTTTGTTGAATTTATCTGATCTAGAAAGAAGGTGTAATTTCAAAGCATTTTGATTTAAAGAATCATGTGCAAATAGGAGTAATTTGATTTTTTTCTTTCCTGTTTGTACCATTTTTGTTTCTTTCTATTGTCAAATTTTTCTTGCTAAAGTTTTAAGTATTATACTGAGCAGAAGTGGTGACAGTAAACAACCTCTCCTCAGTCCAGACCTTAGAAGGAATTCTTTCAGTTTTCCCAGATTAATATGATGTTGCTGTGCATTTATCACATGGCTTTACTATTCTGAAACAAGGTCCTTCTCTACCTGTGGTCGACACAGTACTCTGTTGTGATTTTTACACGTTATTCTATTTATGTAGTATATTACATTGATTGATTTACATATATTGAATCACCCTTTTATCTCTGGAATAAAACCACCCTTGTCATGTTGCATAATTTTAATGTAATTTTGAAATTTTGTGAGGATTATATTGAGGACATTTGTATCAAAGCTTCTCAGAGGATATTGGTCTGTGATCAATGAGAATATTAAGGAGATTGGTCTATAATTTTTCTTTTTTTGAGTCTTTATCTGATGTCAGCAATAAGGTAATGCTGGTTTCATAAAATGAATGTGGCAGGATACTTTTCTATTTTTTGGAAAATTTTGAGAAACATTGGTGTTCTTTTCTTGGTTGGTAATTATTTTCTGGGCTTGAAACTCCATTCTAAATCCTTCTGATTTTAAGTTTTCTGTTACAAATGTGTTGTTATTCAGTTTTGTATGACTATTGAAATTTGTCTCCAACCACTTTTTAATATTATTCCTTTTTTAAAATTTCTGGCACCACTTTTTTTTTTTTTTTGAAGTGTGATACATTGAACAGAAGTTCTTTTTCTGTATCTATCTGAGGTTCAAAATTCCTCTTTCAGCTGAGTATCCCTCCAAATTCCCTAGTTTAGGAAATTTTTCTTCTAAAATTTCAGTGAAGAGATTCTTTAAGCCATTAACTTGCATCTGTATGTCTTCTAAGCCAAATATTTTACACTGAAGCCACATATCTTGCATCATCTATTCAGTGCTTCTTTTCCTTTGATCTTATTTGAATGTTCTAGTATTTCCACCTTTTCTTAAACTCCTGACATTCTTTCGATTGATTTTGCCTATTGCTTTTCAACTGAGTTTTTACTTGTTTTGAAGTACTGGGGATCAAAATCAGGCCTTTGTGCTTCTAAGGTAAATATGACACCATTTAAGCTAAATCCTCAGCCCTCAACTGAATTTTTCATTTGACCTATTGAGCTCTTCATTTTAGGCGTTCTGGTTAATTTTTTTTAAACTTACATCTCTACAGGAATGGTCCCCTTTGGTTATTTATTCATTTGTTTTGACACAGAATCCCCCAATGTATTTTAGGCTACATTTGAAATCACTGTGATGCTCCCGCCTCAGCCTGACAAGGACTGAGGTTACAAGTGGGCCCCACCACTTCCAAATACAGTGACTTTCCATATCTTACACTCTTTATTAATTTTATCAGCTGCTCATTTGTATTTTCTTTATGCTTATCAATCATCCTAGTCATTGATTCATTCAGCTGCTTATTTGTCTCTTCTCTGATTTTATTGATTTTTTTTCAGGTATCTATTTAAAAAAATAATTTAACTTGAATTTTATCTGTATCAGCTCTCTACAAAGAGAGAGAGAGAGAGAGAGAGAGAGATCTTTTGTATATATGTATCTATATATACCTCTATATAGATATATAGATTTCATTTTTAGTTTTTTTGAGACAGGGTCTTACTTTGTAGTTCATGCTGGCCCTGAACTCACTATGTAGCCCAGGCCAGCCTTGAACTCACAGAAATCCTCCTACCTCTGCCTCCTAAGTACTATAATTACAGGTGTGAGCTACCAAGCCCAATAATGTGGTATGTGGTACCAGGGATCAAAGCTGGGACCTTGCACTTGCAAGAGAGGGACCAGAACCACTGTTTTCTCATTTTAGTTGCATTACTATGTTTGGATTTGTAGAAGAACTGGGTCAAATGTCCTGACCATGCTTGTTAGAGTTCTTTTCTGTAGGTGATTTCTAGAAGTTCTTTTCTTTAGGGTATATCTTCATGTGAATTTCTCCTCAGGCTGCTTTGGTAGTTGGTTCAGCCCTTATTATTGCTTGGGGGGAAAGAGTAATTGCCAATATTGTCAACAATTGAGAAGCTAATTATGGATTATTGAACACTTGAGAACTTAATGTAATTATCTCCATTATTTCATTAACTTAGGGGAAAAACACAGAGAATAATATGTTAGAGTGAAGCTAGAAAAAAACTATCAGTAAAGATATTCAGATTATTTCAAATAATGTGTAGCAATAGAAGAAGAGGAGATGGAAAAAATAGGAAAGAGAAATTTTTAAAAAAAAAAAAAGAGTGAAAAGGAGATTACATCCAGCTGTGAAACAAGTGTAGCTATTGCTAAGGAGCAACCAATGGTGTAGAAATAAATACTGAAACATGGCGTGAAAACAGAACACTAACGCTCTCTCTCTCTCTCTCTCTCTCACACACACACACACACACACACACACACGTAAAAGACCAGCTCTTGTCCTTCCAATGTAAGAAAAAAATTGAAACCACAAAAGAGGGAGAGAATAAAGTAGCAATTGCTCTGTTTTTTGGGGGTAAACACCTCTGCATAGCTTTTTGTTTTGTTTTGTTTTGTTTTTACATTCAAATCTTTATTGGTACATGATATATACACATCATAATCGCATTCAACACTGAGATCTGTACCAGTGTATGACACGACTTCATCCTTATTTTTTCACATTTCCCTTTTGTGGCTTCTGTCTTTACCCCTCTTTGTTCCGTCGCCTTTCATTTTCCCAGGGTCAGCGGACGGGAACTTGCTCTGTCCTGGGAATCTCAGCCCAGGAATCCCAGCCACTAATGACCTGCCACGAAGCCCCACCCTGTCCTTCTCTCTGCATCTCTAGAACCGCCCATTGGTTCTATCTGAGCTCACTAAGCCCCATAGGATTTTAGGGCAGTTGGCATTAGGCAGGAAGTTACACCAGTTCCTTCAGGCTCTTTCTGTCCCCACTCTGCCTGTAGTTTCCACCTGCTCCTGCTGTGTTTCAGTCCAAGACTGGTTTCCACTTGTGCTCAGTGCCGGAATGGTAGATCTCACAGTGAGCCTAACCTTACCCCTAACCCCTAGCCCAATCCTAACCATAACGCTATCCCTGAGCCTCACCCTCACCCTAACCCTAGCAGCAGGCAGCGCAGTCAAGTGTAGTGTCAGGCGTCTAGATATTTCCCCAGAAAGTTTCTGTGCGTTTCACAGAATGGCACAGGTTCCAGACCCGCACTGGGAGCAGAACCCATGAATGGGAAGCGTTTTGCTGGTGTTATCTCAGACTCTGAGCCGTATCCAGGGCGGGAAGCACGCAGCGAGGCCCGCGCTGTGGGCAGCGGCTCCTGTGGTGAAGGCCCGGCTGTGGCTGCCCTCCGGGTTCTTCCTCTGTAGACCTCTGCACAGTCTCTGAATTCGCAGTGAAAGCAAAGACCAGATTGAGTCAAATTCATGTCTTAGTTCAGAAGCTGGAACCCCGGTGCGGGCAGGTATATCAACAAACCACACTCCAATGCTGTGCTTTATCTGAGACATACTTAAATCAACAGTATTAGAAAGCTTAAAGATGAAATAATAGGCACAAATTAGGAAAATACATGTGGAAGAGTTATAATCATAATAGATGAAAATAAAATTCAGAATAAAATATTAAAAGAACTACAGTCTAAATATATGAGCTGCTTCCAGATTTGTACAAATAAAATCATAGTAATTGCTTTTATAAAGGAAAATCTACAGCCTCTTCCAAAAGAATTCTATAAATAGTAAAAAATGTCAGATTTTCTTAAATTCTTCTGAGGCTACATTCTCCTAGAAATGAATCCAGGAACAAGGATTAGAATAAAAGTAGCTGTTAGTGATTGTGATTATTAATCCTATGGACACAGGACAGCGAATCACACGCTGTCCTATCTATATTATCTGTGCTCTAGTAAGTAATTTTTACTTCTGAATGCAGAATGACAGACCAAAAGGAGCTATGGGATGTGGTCTGTTTGGGCCCAAAAGTCTGCTGTGTAGAAGGTAATTGGGTCATAGCGTGCTCTAATCACCAGTGAACTCGTCCATTAATAAATTTAGTCGATGACTGTGCTATTAGGAGCTGGGGCCTGGCTGAGTGTGGATCACTCTCTCCGTGTGTGTGTGTGTGTGTGTGTGTGTGTGTGTGTGTGTGTGTGTACTGATAGGAGATACTCTTGCCCCTGGCTCTTCCCTTATTTCTCTGCTTCCGGTGGACACAGACTGAGCAGCCATGTTGATTTTGCCTTGGAAGCTTACTGTGGACTGAACTCCGAGCCAAAGCAAACCTACCCTCCTGTAAGCTGTGAATGTTGGAATTTTTTTAAAGTTTATTGGTATGATTTAGATATATATAATCATCACACTCATCACAGGAAATCTGTACATGTCCATGACATTTCTTGATTTCCTTTTCCCAGTACAGTCCCCTTCCTTCAATCCCTCTTTCCCTTCCTAATTTACAATGCTTTATTTCCATTTCATCTTTCTTTTCTTTTTTTTCCCTATCCTCTTTTCTCTTCTTTTCTTTTTGAATAACTGCTTCCTATTTCACCATATGCATTATACATTCTGGTCCCTGTTTATTCTTTTAGTTTCTCATACCACAGAGACAGCGTGGTATTTGTACATGTGCCTACTTTATTTTACTTAAAATTAGGATCTCCACATGCTTCCATTTACCTAGAAATATCTCAAGTTTCTTTCTTCATGGCTGGGTAGTACTCTATTGTGTAAAATAATACACATTTTTTTTCCATTTATTGTATGATGGGCATTTGGGTTGTTTCTTACATTTAGCTACTACAAACTATACTATAATAAACATGAGTGTGCATATATTACTGTAGTATGATGTTTTTAGTTCTTTTGGAAAGATACAAAGAAAGAGAATAGCTTGATCTAATGGGATCTGTAATCCTGGTTTAGCTTTTTGTGCTGTGTGTGTGTGTGTGTGTGTGTGTGTGTGGCTCTGGAGATCAAATTTGAACCCTTGTGCTTCCAAGGTTGGTGTACCTTGGAAGGTGTACCTTGGTACCACTTAAGCTAAATCTCCAGCCCTCTAATCTTATTTTAGTGCATAGTGAAAGATATAGGTCTAATTTTAATCTTTGGCAGGTTGAAATCCACTTTTTCCAGCACCATTTATCAGAGGCTATCCTTCCTCCACTGAGGGTGTTTGGCTCATTTGGCAAAGGTGAAGAGGCTGAGTAATCTGTATTTGTTTCCGTATCTTCTAGTCTGTTCCATTGATCCTCAAGATCTGTTTCTTTGACAGTACCATGTTGATTTTACCACAGTGGCTTTGCAGTATAGTTTCAAGTTGAAGACTGTGATATCCTCTGCTATGTCTTTGTTGCTTAGAATTGCTTTTGCTATTCTAGGTCTCTTGTGGTTCAAGATGAATTTTTGGATTACTTTCTCTAGTTCTGTGAAGTATACAATTGGAATTTCAACTGAGATTGCATTGAATCTATAGCATTTTTGGCCATTTTGACAAAATTGGTTCTTCTTACCCAGGAACTAGGGATGTCTTACCATTTCCTGTTATCCTCTTCAATCTTGTTTTTCAGAATGTTGCTTTCAGAGTAGAGGTTTTTCACCTCTTTTATTAGATTTATTCTCAAGTAATTCATTTTTGGAGGGTGTCTTCGTGAAAAGAATTATTTCCCCAATTTCTCTTGCAGTGAGTGAGTGAATTATTTGTGGCTAAAAAGGTTACTGATTTTTGAGTGTTTATCTTGTATCCAGCTATACTACTGAATCCATCTGTTAAGTCAAGCAGTTATTTGGCTGAGTTTTTGGGATCTTCTAGAGAATCATGTCATCAGCAAATAATGACAGTTTAACTCCTTCTTTTCCTATCTGTATTCCTTTTATTTCTTTCTCTTACCTAATTGAGAGTCTTATTGATTTTTGAGTGTTGACTTTGTATTCTGCCATGCACTGGAATTTAGTTATTTAATCTAGAAGTAGTTCAGTTAAGTTTTGGTAATCTTCTATGTAGAATATCATGTCATCTACAAATAATAACTCAACTTTTTCTTTTCCTGTCTTTATTCATTTATTTCTTTCTGTTATTTAATTGTTTATGTTCTTTCCCTTGTTAATGTTTCCAGGACTATATTGAATAGAAATGCTGATAGTGGACATCCTTGTCTTGTTCCTGATTTTAGAATGAAAGCTTTCAGAAATATAATAAAGACAGATAATAGAAGAAGAGAGAAAGAAGGAAAAAAGTTATTCTAATCCATTGCAGACAATGTTTCTGAATGTGTACCTTGACTTAGGACAATGGTCTTACATGTTTTATATATGGTTTGGCCTATTAGTCTAGTTTTCAATCTGTGTACATGGTAACTCCAAAAGGTTTTATAAAATAAACAATTTAATTTGATGATGGAAAGATAAAAGGAGAAGGAGAAGAGAAGGGAAAGAATGAAATTGAAATGTGTTCTGTTCATGTACCAGTTACTTACAGTGAATGTAATGATTAGGTACTAAAATGTGTACAAATAAAAGAAAATCAATGATGCTAACTCTATTGCTTATTCTTTATCTTTTCATACTGATTTTCTAATTAGCTTTTGAGTTCCTACCAAAAATTTACCTTTGTTTGGAATTCAAATGAATGATAGTGTAAGATGGAGAAAAATAAGATCATGACAATCTCAGTCCTCCAAACCATGAATATGGTGTATTTGTCTTGTTTGTCTTTGTCTTTTTAAATTTCCCTGAATAAAGTGCTGCAGATTTTAATGTCAAAGATATTTTCACCTTTCATTATATATTTTGCTATACTACAAATAAATATAAATATTTTGAAGTTTTTAAATTTTTCTATCTTCAGATTTAATTTTGGCCAAAAGAAGAAATTTCTCTATTATATATCTTTGAAAGAGACTCATACATGTACATATTTAAAAGTATGAACATTGTACGATGCCATTTTTAAAGATTAAAAATATATATGTCTTTGTTACTTTTCTTCATTGTCATGAAAGAACATCTGACACTCTGTAGAGGTGATCACTCAACAACTTATTCAACTTTGTAACTAGAATCTTTTAAAAATGAACTGAATCTTAATAAATATTTGCTCAATCAAGCCTCCACTAGCATTTTTTCCCAACACAAGAATTTCTTTGTAGCTTTAAATACAAGGATTTGTTTTCATCTTTCATATGTAGATGAAATGAAAGATACATTTAACTTGTTTGATTACTATTCCACACTGTATTCACAAGTCATGTCATTGTGTACCCTGCAAACTTTTACAATCAGTCACTTTGTGATAAGATACCAGAGTCTCCTACAGGAAGTCTCCAGTCCCTACCTGCCCAGTGGGCAATTCAGTGTTGAAGAAAAATTTAACACAGAGTTAAAAAGAAAGTGTGAACTGGGATGGCCAGTTCTCCATTAGAAAAAGGCACTGGTTCATCTCCCCTACTGAATTTTATTATTTATCAATTAGGGTAAAAGTACAACACATGTGCTTTACGTGCAGTTACCATGGAAACTAATGCAGGCAAAGCTTTAAAGAGCAGAGTGAAAGCATTTTCAAATTAGAAGCAAGACAGACAGAATACATCATGTCAACATTGTTCTTCAACTCTCTAGGTGCTAATTGTGGGAACGGAATTTGTGTGTGATTTACTCCATCCTCATCTTTGTTATTATCTTGTATTAGCCACATGGCCTCATGGGCTATAATTCTGGCCTTAGCTATGGCCGTTAGCAGGAAGGTTGTGTTGACCTGTGCACTACTGCAGTGCTTATGAGATACTTCTACGAGGCACAGAGCTATAGTCATGTAACTTCTGACAGTTAGTCAATTGAGGCCTTTAACTCTTTGCAGCCTGTACTGCTTCCAGCTTGCTTTGGGCATAGTCAATAATGTGGAATCTGGTAGTAGAAGATAGATCATTGATCAGATGAATCCCAAGTTATCAAAATTAAAAATCTGGTATTTAGAATAATGTTTGAGACTTTTTGCTATTTGTAGCTTCACTAGACATAAATACTGTCAGTAGCACAGTCATGTGTAGAGCATTGTATCATTTCATATTGACTTCATAAGAATTTACTTTGTTGTGGATATCTAATAATATTTTAATCTTTATTGGTACATTATGAATACACATCATCATCGCATTCAACAATGAGAGTTTGTACCAGAATATGACATGGCTTGATTCTCATTTTTCCCTTTCCCCACTCCCTGCAACACTTCATCCCCTATATACACATAATCTTTGTTTCCTTTTTTTCTTTATTACTATCACATTCTTTTTCTCCTCATTATTTACCCCTACACTGTCTTTCCTTTTAAATATTTTCTATTTCACAATATCAACTATATATTCTACAATTCATTTACAACTTCATTTTCTCATAACAATGAAAAGATATGATATTTACACATCTGTGACATATTTATTTCACTTATGAGGATGTCCTTAAGGTACATCCATTTGAGTATGAATGACTCAGTCTTATCATTTTTAATGGCAGAGTAATACTGCATTCTATAAAAGAACCACATCTTCTTTGTCAGGTCTCCAGTTGATGCACATTTGGTTTGTTTCCAAGATTTAGCGATCACAGACTGAGATGCTATAAACATGGGTGCACATATGTTGCTGTGATATGAATCTTTTAATTCTTTTGTGTATATACCAGAGCAATGGCCAGGTCAAGTGGCGCCTCCAATCCTAGCTTTCTGAAGAATCTCCACACTGATTTCCATAGAGGTTGTATGAATCTACATTCCCACTAACAGTGGAGAAGGGGTCCTTTTGGTCTGCAGCCTCACCAACATTTGTTGTGGATAATTCTGAAATAGCCATTCTTTGGACTGAGATGAAATCTCAGTATTGCTTTCATCTGCATCTCTTGAATGACTTGTAATGCTGAACATTTCTTCATATACTTTTTAGCTGCTCTTACTTCTTCCTCTGGAAAGTATCTGTTCATTTCAGATGTCCATTTTTGAATTGGGTCTTTAAATTTGGGTGGGCTGAATTTTTTAGCTCTTTATATGTTCAAGATAGTAGTCCTTCGTCTGAAAAACAGCTGGTAAAGATTCTTTCCCATATTGTTGGTTACCTTTTCACTCTGTTGGTGGTGGTTTCTTTTGCTGTGCAGAAGCCTTTCAATAGGATGAGATCCCATTTGTTGATTTCTTCTGCCAATTCTGCTATAGAGGTTTTGTTCAAGAAGCCTTTCCTTAAATCAGTGTCTTCAAGAGTTTTACCTAACCTGTTTTGCATCAGGTTTCTGTTGCAAAAAAGAATTAATGTTAGTGTTTCTGTTTTAATATTAAGGTCTCTTACCCACTTTGATTTGAGTTTGGTACATGGTGAAAGAGATAGGTTTAACTTTAACTTTAGCCTTTGGCAAATCAAAGCCCAGTTTTTCCAGCACCATTTGTTAGAGAGGCTGTCTTTCCTTCATTGAGGATTTTTGGCTCCTTTGTCAAAGATGAGGTGACTCAGTGTATATGGAGTAGTTTCTGGATCTTCTAATCTACTCCACTGATCCTCAGGCCTGTCACTTTGCCAGTATCATGCAGATTTTATGATGGTAGCTTTATAGCATAGTTTAAGGTTTGGGATTGTAATACCACCCATCATGTCCCTGTTGCTTAGAATTGCTTTTGCTATTCTAGGTCTTTTGTGGTTCCAGATGAATTTTGGATTTTTTTCTCTAGATCTGTGAAATATGCTGTTGAGATTTCAATTGGGATTGTATTGAATCTATATACTAGGTGTGGGAATATGACATTTTTGATGATATTGGTTCTTCCTACCCAGGAGCAAAGTATGTCTCCATTTTTTTGATATCTTTTATCACCTTTTTCAGAGTTCTGTAGTTTTCAGCATAGAGGTCTTTTATTTCCTTTGTTACACTGGATATCTAATAGTTTTTAAAACTCCATTTAGTGCCAAAGTTGCCTTTTCAATATAGACTAATTTTCCTGCAATTATTTCAAAAGAAGGTAATTTGGTTTTATCCAATGGGATTTCTGAATTACATTTATACTTCCTGCTTTACCAACACCCTGTGAAATAGAGTATTATATAAAAAGATGTGCTATTGTAGTGGGAATCTGTAAAGTCTTTACACTACCATTTGGCTAATTATACTTTTATCATACATTTACTGCACACATACACACACCTACTTTATCACTTAATTTTGAAAGTAACATGCCTATTATTTCTCCTCTATTCTATTTGTCATACTTGTCTAGAAATAGATAACAATATAGATACAACAAAACACATGCCCTCAGACACATATTACAAATATCTTCCACATGGATCTGAATGTTACTTTACCTTATCTTTAATATTATAAATTTTCAAATTAGACTTCTAGTCAGCAGGATATCAAGAAAGAACAAAATAAGTAAGCTTTAGTTCTTTTACTAAAGCCTGTGTTATGAAATGATACTGTCAAGGCCCTTCATACATAAAAACATTGTCCAAAGTTCTTTACAAGAAAGTACTTTATTATGAAAATATAAATTCTCTTTTGAGACAAGTGAGAACTGTGTGATTTTCTTCTTCTGGAGGTGAAGCATAGAATGCACAGATGGCATCTTTCAAGGAGGCTTGTCTATTTTTAGTCTCTGGCCTTCAAATGTGTGGTGGTCCCATTGGGTCAGAAGAGAGACAGTCAGAATTTCACATAATGACTACTTCACAAATTTTCAAAAATATATAAGTTAAGAGAGAAAAACATACAAGAAGCTGTATGTTCCCTGTATACATTTGCTTCTGCCAACTACAACTATAAGATCGCCTTTCTGCATGAGATCATTGACTAATAAAAATTAAAAAGAAGAGATTCTGTGAGCTTTTATTTTTCCCGGAAAAGAAGGCAACACTGTAGGATACCTTTTTGTTAGCAACCATCAAGTTTTTAATAACTATTTTAAAGATATAACTTGGATAAATATAAAATGATTTATGAAAAAGGTATAGCCAAAATAATCTTCCGAAATACATTTGTACTTAAGAAAAATTTCTTAAGTAGAATTCTTGCATTCACATGTAAATACTTCCCCACAATAGTAGTTGTCATTAATCATTAAATGAAATAAAAATGGGTAATAACTCATGTTATCTAATACATTTTAATCTATAAAATTCAAGGGAAGGTAGAAATGTAGAGATATATCACTACACTGAATTTTATGTCTACTGAAATAAAAGAAGCAGGAAAATATATGTTTCAATATTTTTGGCCTTAAAATAGTGGTCATTCTTGCAAAGCCCATAGTAGGAGAAAATGGCATATCATGGTCAAATTATTTTATCAAGTTAATGTATAAAATGTTACTTTAAGCTTCATTTTGCAGAGGTTCCCACCTAGAGAATCAAGTCTTCTTTTGACATTTCTGAGTTAACTATGTATTACTGTTGATCTAGTACTTAATTTTTCTTGAGTAAAATTATCTTATATTTTAACCTTGAATAATAATCCTCACTAAAAGAAAACATACATATTGCAAATTGGTCAGCTGATCAGAGA
>PVIR01014519.1:0-40043 GCA_004026965.1 Petromus typicus | reverse complement strand
ATAACCGCTAACCAGAGAAAAAGGCATGTGTAGAAAACCAGAGAAAAAGGCATGTGTAGAAGTTAATATATGTCACTTAAGGACATAAATTTGAAAATGAATCCAAAATTATTCCCTCTTTAACCTTTCTTCATTAACAAAAATTTTATCTAAGTAATCATTCATTCACTAAGTTACTAAGTACATCTGGAATCCAGCAGTGTACTACATATGAACCATCGGATGTCCCAGTCTACCTGATAAACTTGGATAAAAGTAGTATGCCTCAGAATCTGGGCATAATCCTTACTCGGAGAGGCTAAGCTAGGAGGATCACAAGTTTGAGCTAGCCTGGGTAACTTAATGACTTACCAATACCCTGCCTCAAAATTAAAAAAAAAGAAGAAGAAGAAAAAGAAGAAGAAGAAGCAGGATTTGGGACATAGCTCAGTAAAAAGGCCCTGAGTTCAATTTCCAATACCATTTCAGATAATAATAAGCCTCTGGACTAGGGTGTAGCTCAGTGGAAGCTAGGGTTGATCTCTATTACTAAAAAAAATTATATATATTATATATAATGGTATATATATACTGTTGCATATTATATATTTTATTATAGAGTATTATATATTATGTATATATTATATATACGATGACAGAGATTACAGTAGACAAAACAAAGAGCAATAGAGATATAATTGTTTGCATTTTCATGGATCTCGTTACTACCCTATCTCCCTCCTCAGTCATTTGAAGTAAAAGCTTGTTGCAATTTTGTATTTGTTGCCTTTGTGGTAAATGCAGTCTCGGAGCCAGTGACTGTAGTCCAAGGGAACTGATGCTGTTCTCTTGCCAACAGAGTGGATTATGAGCGCATCAGGGCTGTGGGCCCCGACAGGGCAGCATCTGAGTGGCTGCTGCGCTGTGGGGCCAGCGTCCGATACCATGGCCAGGAGAAGTGGCAGAAGGACTACAACCACCTCCCTGCAGGACCCCTGGACAAATACAAGATTCAAGCCATCGATGCAACAGATTCTTGTATCATGAACATTGGATTCGATCACTTGGGTAACTACCCTATCATTGGCTTACAGGAAATGCAGGTGATTTGCAGTGACCAATGGCTTATACTTATCCCTTGATTATAGTTGTAGGTAGGTCCTTTTTGCCTGTTGCAGTATAATCAAGTTTGCTTTTTTCTGTATTCGGTATTTATTTCAATGTAAATAAGGGATACAAATACCATTCTTCCTTTAGTAGTCTTGTTTCTATATTTCTTTATTGACTTAAAACTCAAAGCTTTGTCAAACTATCATTTCTGAATTGCTGCTACTGAGAAGCCCTCACTAATGTAAGGCTTGTTCTGCCCACGTAGCTTCGTCTTCGTCACGTGTGGGCATTTCTTTCTGCCTGTGCATGGCATCTGATGGCCCAGGGGCCTCCTGCAGGACCACCTATGTGGTGAATGCCCTGGGCACTTAGGGTAAGCAGGATGTTCACTCCAAAAGCCACAGCAGTCCTGGGCAAACCAAGACAGATGGTCATCTAAAGGGCAAAGCACATTCTGAAGCTGTACTTTCTTCCCCCTAGAGGGCCTAGAACATGTTGAAAAAATAAAATTCTGCAAGTGCCATTATATTGAGGATACATGTTTGGAGAGGCTTGGTCAAGTTGAAAAATTACAGAAAAGCCTGTTGGAATTGGAAATAATTTCCTGTGGGAACATCACAGATAAAGGCATCATTGCTTTGCGTCATTTAAGGTAGGTGTCCAAAGCTAAAGTGGAAACTTGGTAATGATAAGTGAATAACCAAGAGTTTAAAATGCGGGAGGGGTGTGTTCTTTTTCACTTCTGAAAAATATACTTCAAGAAAATAACTATGCTCTCATTTATGATATACTTCAAAATGACCAACCACATAATACATTCAGGTTTTATTGTTTTGTTTTTGTGAATTTTTTTCAGTACTGGTGATTGAACTCAGGTCCTTACATTTGCCAAGTAGGCACACAGTGCCACAAAGTTATTTTGGGTTTTGTTTTGTCTTTTGTTTTTAGTTTTTTGAGACAGGGTCTTGCTTTTTAGTTCAGGCTGACCCTGAGCTCACTCTGTAGCCCGGGCCATCCTCAAACTCAAGGCAATCCTCCTGCCTATGCCTCCTGAGTGCTCGGATTACAGGCGTGAGCCACCACACCCGGCACTGTGGTGTGTGGTACCAGGGATCAAACTTGGAACCTTGTGCTTGCCAGCCAGATACTAGAACCAGTGAGCTAAATCCCCGGCCCTTCACAGAACTATTCTTTTTTTTTTTTTTTTGAGACAGGGTCTTGCTTTGTAATTCAGGCTGGCCCTGAGCTCAGTCTCCAACTCACATCACAGCAATCCTCCTGCCTCTGCCTCCCGAGTGCTGGGATTACTGGCGTGAGCCACCATGCTTGGCACTGTGGTATGTGGTACTGATTGCTGCTGGGCGTGAGTCTCCACACCCAGTATAGTATGTGGTTACCGGGGATCGAACCTGGGCCCTTGTGCTTGCAAGGCAGGTGCCAAGACCATTGAACTAAATCCCTGGCCCCACAGAGCTAGTCTTAAGAGACATATTTTAAAAAATTAAACCTAGCTAGAATGCATGGTGCCTGCCACAATAAACCCTCAATAAGCATTAGCTATTATGCCTCCTTTCCATCTTTAAAGCCATTTCACGTTTAGGGCATCCTCATTTGGTATATACCAATTAACAGTGAATATTATAGGTAAATTGCTTCAGGGAAAAGTCTTCAAAACAGTCACCTGCCTGTCTGTGGAGCCCAGAACACTGCCACCTGCTATAATGCAGAAAGCTATCACACATTCTTTCTACCATCAACAGACTGTGCCATTCATTAACTTGCCTGGAGCAGTTACCCTATCCCAAATGCCAAGACCTCATACAAGCAAGGAATGCTTAATTATAAAGTTGCAGGATTTGGAAATCTTATCAGGATGATGAAGACGTATGTTTGATCAAATCCCTATTTTAGATATCCTGTCATTTAAATTCTAAACCCAGTCAATGTAGTTCTCTTTTAATATGTTCAGACGTGACTCCCTGCCACTGACACCCTCAGTATCACAGGAAATTTGAGAGGCTTTAGACGTTAGGCCCCCAAAATATACATTGTTTATCTCTCACATATGTCAGAGCCCCATCTTCTAATAGAAGCTTGAGCATCTTTAAGAACTTTCTCAATTTCTTCTTCCTTTTTAGGAAGAAGTATATCATATGCAAAAGAGATCTGTGCTATTTTACATATGTGTACACAGATATACATATAATACATACATGCATATAATTTTTAAAGGTACAGCATAAACATTGGTGTAATTAAGTAAAACAATGATTTTTAAAGTTTGGCTTAGTTCCCAGCATGAATTTCATTTAAAGTAGTACTGTAAGACTACTACTGTAAAGTCCTTTCGAAGGTAAACTTTTGATTGTTATTGTTGGCTTCATGTTGATTTATTTGTAGATTTCTGCATATTTAAATATTCTATATATAATTTTTTCTAAGTCAATAAGTAGAATTTCGGGGTTTTGTTTCCATTACTGCCGAGTGAACCCAAGGCCTCTGCACTAAGCTGCACTCCTAGCCCTCTTTTATTTTGAGACAAGGGCTCATTCAGATGCCAAGGCTGGCTTCAGCTTTGCAATGCACCTGCTGCCGGCTCTCAAGTAGCTGCGATTCCAGGCATGTACCACCTTGTCTGGAAGAATTAATTTTTAAGTCTATGAAAGTAAAGGTAAATTGAGGAGACTTTTTCTTTTGTTTGCAGAAACCTCAAGTATTTGTTGTTAAGGGATCTTCCTGGAGTAAGAGAAAAAGAAAATCTTGTCCAAGTTTTTAAGACAACACTGCCTTCTCTTGAACTAAAATTACAGTTGAAGTAAAATAATAAAGTTTTACTTCAGTATGAAGAATCATTTGATACTGTTGGCCCTAAAAGGTAACAAGTATACTATATAATCATCAATAGAATTGTAACTGTCATATCATGGTATTTTAGAAGTGGAGAAAATAATTTTCATAAGTAGAAAATAAATGTTCAGGCATGACTCACTAAAGTTACTAAGTTGGAAGTGAGAAATTATGTAATTAAATAATTTTAAGAAAAATGCAAACTAGGTGGTATTTTAATTCTAATGTATTCCTCGTTTAATACAAATATCTACTGTTATTTCTTGATGTAGATATTTAGAATTCTCCAAAATGATTTCAGTGTGCAGCACAGATATTCTTCCTTGTATTTTCACAATTTCCAATCCACTTGACTGTAACTTTAGAGTTACTAAAGCCTGTTCCCACAAAAGCACCTGGACACTAAACACAGATTCCGTGACCGAGTCAATGATGCTGAGTGGTCAGCGGTTGTCCAAGCGGGCATTTCACATGGCTTCCTAGGCTTGCATGTGTGACTCATGATGCTGTGTTCCTGTGTGCTTGGTGGTGCATAAGTTTTCCCAGAATGAACAGTCGCTGGTTAATTTGTCTATTTGGTAAGCTGAGGCTAGTGTTTATTTAAAATAGGACATGCACACTTGGCTCAAGTCAGAAAGTTTGCTGACTGCAATAGAACAAAGGTAGCAATCATTGAAACCAGCAGGCTTCACTTAGTGTTTTTTTCAGTTAAAAATTTTTATTTAAAGCTGGGAATGATGGCACATGCCTATATTCCCAGCACTGGGATTGCTGAGGCAGGAGGATCACCAAGAGTCCAAGGCCAGCCCAGGCTACACAGTGAGTTCAAGGCCACCCTGAACTACATAGTGAGACCCTATCTCAAAACAACACGACAAATAAAAAAAATTAGCTCTCAGTAAAATAGTAATGCATCAGTAGAAACTAACTTTCCTTCCCTCGATGTCTTAGGTGCTATCCTATGAGCAGAAGGGACATTAAATATAAATATAAACACAAAACTCAGCTTATGTCTAGAAAACAGTAATAAAGAGTAACATAAAGAATAAAAACGAGTATTTTTACCTACTGGAAATAGTTCTGATTCTACTATTGTTGGCTATATGTTGATTTATTTATGGATTTCTGTATATTTGGTCATAACAAACTACAGAAAATAAACTTTCTTGGAAATATGTTTAAAATAAACATTTTCTATGATACAGTTCTTGGGCAGAAAAATGAATTTTAGGGATATTTACAATTAAGCCTATAGGGAGATATTTACCCGTATTTTATGAGGGAAATAAAATGAGCCATGTATTTAGGCAAATACATAACATAAATGACATCTTATTTACTAAGATAATCATCATTGTCATTTAAAAATCAGAAAATAGTATATAAAAATAAAGACAAGTAGAACAGTTTCATGTGGTGAATTCTGTGCTGTAGAAAAAAGTGGCATGATTAAACTGAGCAAAAGCATAAATTTAATTGATTTTTATTAGACAAAAATGAGCCTATTTCACATTTGTCTCATAACTGTGTGGTGAGAAACTGATTCTTTATGATTGAGTCTGCAGCTACTTTTCTATTCTGGATGGTTTTCTATAAAACTACTGGATGAATCAAGCAGTTACAGTCACCTGCCTCCATCAAATACATTTTCATGGACTATGGAAAACAAGAAAGACAATGTTTTTAACTAGTCACAGAAGCTGGATATCCTTCCATGTCATTTGAATCAAGGCTGTCTAACAGGAATTAAGCAACACGGTGACTGTCATTTACCCACCATCGGGTCTATGGTAGATCCATTAGAAAGAAGCCTCAGAATGTGGCTGGGTGAGCCGAGGTCATTGACTAGAGGACAGAATTTAATAGATCAGTTAGCAGTATGTGAATGGGGCTAAGTGCTGTCACAGAGAACTCACACAGAAGACAGAGTGCAGAAGAACTCTGTTGAAGATACCATAATACACAGCTTTCAAAACCATGGCTGCTAGGAAAGAGGGCCAGCATGTCACCCAGAGATGGTGTTGAGCTGCAAGGAAGAGTTGGGGCTCCACAGGGCCCTGTGTGTAAGAGGCAAGGATAAAAAGGGTTTTGGCTTAGGAGCAGGAGACCAAATCAAAGCAAATCATTTCACATCTCACTGTACAAAGCTAGGAATCCTCAAAACTTACCATTTGTTCTTATTAGTTGTATTAGTTGTTAAGATAGCATGTATACACATACATGGATAAGTACGCCTGTATATACATACACACAGATACTGTAGTATAAAAAGACATTTCAGGAAAAATGTCTTAACCTAGTATCTTCCATGACTCAAGTCAAAGTTTACAAATAGCTCCTCTAAAACCCAGATCACCATATACAGTTCTACCTACAAATCCATCTGCACCTCAGAGGCTGCGCTGGAGAGAACTGTCCTGATTACTTTCAAGTTGACAAACTCAGTTCCTGTGAATCCTGTAGGTCTCGTTCTACTACTTGACTACCTTGGTCAGCTGCCAACCTTCACACCATCGTTTGCAGGAGGAATTGTGAACAAGTGAAGTAGGATTACAATAAATATGTCTTGCATGCAAAAATAAGATGCATGCTTTACTAAAAAAAAAAAAAGTATATAGAAGAAATGCATAAACATCAACTATTAAGCATACTACAAAGTCTTTTTATGATAATCAGTATGACTTTAGATGTGCTTAACAATTTAGATATTCCAAAAATGTTTTAAAATAAAAAAATCAAGATACAGAGCAAGCCAAAAATGGAATTTTAAACATTTTGATTTCAAGAACTGAAACTATCCTTCAAGATGATGTTGAAACAACTTAAAAGGCAGGAGACAGGACTCAGGGCAATAGAGATCCAAGGAAACACATCTGGGTATTGTGTGATCCATTTTTCACAGATGACATAGAATAATACAACTGAAACATAAATCTTTTTAACATCGTCTAACTTTGCCAGAGGTATGGGCAGTGGGTGCAGTTTATATTCCACCCATTGCTCAACTGCTTTGATAAACAAAATTACAAGTGAAATTCCAAATAGGTCTCTTCCGGATACCAGCACCAAACGTGGAAGACTGGATCTGGAATTTCCCTTCAGATCTTGCCAATGGCCTCCCAGTTACTTATGTTTTCAATCCAATGGGTTAGTTTTATTCTCTTCAAGTTATTGACCAGTCCTTCCTTTATCATCAATCTCCTAACTCCTTAAATGTTTGGGAAACGGTAGTTAAACTTCGTGGCATTACAGGAGTACTTCTTATTATCCAACGCTGGAAGGGTGCTGCTGTTAGCAAGCTGAGGTAGGTACTGCAACTGAAAATACAAAACACAGGATGAGGTTTGCAACCACTCTGAGCACTTTTATCCTTAGTCAGAATACATCACAGAAGGAGCAGTAGGGGAACTTGTTCAACACAGAATTTTTTTCACAAACTCCAGACTCTGAAACAGAACAATGTTTCAACGTGGTCTCTGTTTTCCCTTTAAAGGGTTTATTTTATATTAAAAACACACACGTTAAAGAGAATTTAGAGAAAATGAAAAATCGGCTATATTCACCTTATTAGGAAAAGGCTAGATTTACAAGAGTTGGGAGCTTGCTGGGCCACAGAAATCATGTGGGCCATTGCTCTACCTTGTAGCAGAGAATACTGATGCCATTGAACTTTGGTGATTTGCTCATTTATTTCCTTAGTTTGAAAAGTAAGACTGTTTAGGCTGGGAGTGTAGTTCAGTTATAGGCACAAGGATCTAGGTTCAATTCCCAGCACTAGGACAGGTACCGGAACTGTTTCCTTTGAGCATAGAGAATTTATGGTCAATGGCAAATAATAGTAAGAAGAAGAAAACTTTATTGTTTGTATTGTACTATATGATATTAGATATCTGAAAAGAGGATAAGTTTCAGTACTTTCAAATCAGATAGTCGAATCCTTCATGATTAAAAGGCAATAACTTGGACAATGATGTTTCCCTAGTCTTTCAAATACAGTTATTTCCATCATCTCTTTGTTCTCAAACACAAAGTAACAGAGAGACGAGTAACTGGCCTGAGAGAGAAGTCTGTTTCTGGCCCATTCTGCTGTGTACGTCATATATAGTAGATGGTAAAATAAAAACATTCCTAGTATCGTAAACGTGGCCTACCCCAGAACCCTGGATTTCATGCAGCACCTATTTCTGATGAATTCTCCCCACTCCCTTCTCCAAACCTCATACACACCACTCATTATCTTCACCAGTCCAGGCTGCTGAGGCTGCAGATACAAAGACTGAGGCAAGGTACTTCGGGACTAAGAAATATTAAATTCAGGCAGATTCAGAGTGGCCTGGCCCTCTTAACTATGGTTCCTATGGTGCTGTGGTCCATTCTAGCTCATTATAGCTTTTGCCTCTGACAAGATAATGTCAGTAGGGCCAGACGTTCCAAGTCTTGTTTTTTGTCTTTATTCTTTTTTTTTTTTTTAAAGGTTTTTTGAGACAGGGTCTTGCTTTGTGGTTCAGGCTGGCCCTGAGCTCCGCCTCCAACTCACATCACAGCAATCTTCCTGCCTCTGCCTCCTGAGTGCTGGGATTACTGGTGTGAGCCACCATGCTCGGCACTGTGGTATGTGGTACTGGTTGCTGCTGGGCGTGAGTCTCCACACCCAGTATTGTTATGTGGTTACCGGGGATCGAACCTGGGGTCCTTGTGCTTGCAAGACAGGCATGGAACCACTGAGCTAACTCCCCGGCCCTCTTGTATTTATTCTTATTGGCTTGTGTTATAATGCCTCACAGGAGACTAGATCTGCTGCAGGGTGCTCTGGTAAGGTTCCCACTTCCAGTTCCCGTCAGGCTTCCTGTAAGGGTGCACTGCGGGGCGCTGTTCTTCCCCTCACTGTGCACCCTCCTGCAACTGCTGCAAGCCTGGCACTGGGTTTACAGTGGGACAGCATTCCTTTTTGGACAAACCTAGAATGTTAATACTCAAGGTAAACATGAAGACGGACTGCTGCCCGGACAGATCTGGCTTCGCGTTCTACGCACAAGAAGCACAGTCAGCTGGATTTGCTGCTGCACCTGGCTGAGCCCTGAGCTCATGTGCATCAGAAACCCTGGACCCTGTGCAGCAGCAGGAAACAACAAGGCCTCCAGAGGATTATGGTTCAGGAAAAAGGGCGTCTCTGTTATCTCTGGGGCTCGAGGGGGGGGTCATGGGACCAGAGCCTGAGGGCTAGAGAGGGGTGGAGCCGCAGACCACCGTCAGCATCTTCCAGCCTAGAGTCTGACTCCGTCCCGGGCGGCAGGTGTGAAATCATTTGAAACTGAAACCTTGGATGTGCGGCGCACCCTCTTTACCCCGGGCAGGTGCTTGCGGCTCTGTCTTAGGGTCTTCCGTGTTGGTCTGTCGTGCTCCTTCGTCAGCTCCCTCACTTCTCTGATGCTGTCAAAATACGGGTGCTGCAGCAGCTGTTCGCACGTCAGTCTTTCCCGGGGGTCCATGTGCAGGCAGCTCTGAAAGACAGCAAGTTCCTTCCTACTTCTTCAGAACTGGATCAGCTTGCTAATCTTCTTTTTTTCTTCTTTGGGAAACTAAATTGCCATTTTTTCTTTATATTTTTATTTTGGCTATACTGAAGATGGAATCTCATGCATGCTAGGCAAGACCTCTACCTCCAAGCTCACCCCTAGGCCTTTCAATTATTTTCAAGTCATCACAGCAGGGCATGGTGGTGCACCTTGTAATCTCAGAACTTGAGAGGCAGAGGCAGGAGGATCACAGGGAGTTTGAAGCCAGCTTGGACAAATAGTAGGTTCAAAGCCAGCCTAAACTACATAGAACTTGTCTAAAAAAAATCATTTAGATACATAATACATAAATATGGAGTACAAGGGGATAATTCCATACATGTATACAGTGTATGATGATGAAATCAAGATTTCATTTTCACCTTAAACATTTATCATTTCTGACTGAGGATTTAGCTCAGTGGTTCCAGCATCTGCCTTGCAAGTGCAAGGTCCAGAGTTCAATCCCCAGTACCACATACCACAGTGCCAGGCCTGGTGGCTCACACCTGTAATCCCAGCACTCGGGAGGTAGCGGCAGGAGGATTGCTGTTTGAGGAGTTTGAGGCTGGCTTGGCTACATAGTGAGCTCAGGGCCAACCTGAACTACAAAGCGAGACCCTGTCTCAAAAACAAAACAAAACAAAAAGTATTTATCATTTCTTTAAGGGACCTTCTAACTCTTCTGGTTCTTTATAGGAATATGTAATAGACTTTTGTCAACTATACTCACCCTGTTGTGCTATGAAATACTGGAACTTACTCCTCAAATCGAATTATATTTATTTTTTTCTGGCACTGAGAGATTGAACGAAGGGTTCTCTATCACTGAACTATCACTCTTCCATTTTTCTTTATTTCTCATTTTGAGAAAAGTTCTTGCTAAGTTGCCCAAAAAACCTTGAATTTGGGATCCTCCTGCCTCAGCTTCTATAAATGCTGAGCTTACATCTAACTATTTTGGTACCCTTTATCCCTTCTCCTCCCACCCTTCCAAGCTGCTACTGACCAGTGTCTACTTGGCTACTTCTATGAAATCAACTTTTTTAGCTTCCACATAGATGTGGTACTTGTATGAAAAACCAAACTGTTTAGTTGAGAATATGAAGGAAAAAGTAGTAAAAACATACAGTTACACATGCAGTTCCTCCCACAGCCTTCCTAATGGGAGCCACACGATAAATAAACTAATATTTTCCAGAAGTAGTAACAAAAAATAGTTTTCCCCACCCTATTCTGGTCTTGAGGCAGCTGGTGTTCTGCTGTGGAGGAAGAGGAGGAGGAGATGACTTGGATTTTGCCTCAGTGGCCATCTGGAATAATCCATTTAGCCATCTTGGTCACTTTTGGTTACTTGGGAAAAACTAATGTTGTTATTTAAAAATAATATTCACATGTGAGCAAGTAAAGTTCATTTAGTATATAGCAAGGTCCCTGACACCCTAGGTCTTCTGTTTCCCCTCTAGAATCAGCTACTTTGGGGGGGGGGTGCATCTTTCTGGACATATTCTGTGCATTACAAGCATATATGAGTGTGTACATAAAAGAAGGCATAATATATGTGCCCTTGTATAACACCATTCTTAACTATATTTTTGCATCAGCTAGGCCATGAGGTTCATACTTGGATAGATGAATCTCCCAACTACATACACCAAAAAATCAGAGCATTTTTATACCAATATAAATATATCAGTAAATGCATTAAATAATTTTTTAAATGTGTAGTACAGGAACTATAGCTTACAAGTATTTTAACTGGTGCTGTCCTGATTTTATATAATAGCTACATTTCTAAACACATATATATAAGTCAACTTTTTTTTTTTTTCTCGCTTTGTAGTTCGGGCTGGCCCTGAGCTCAGCCTCAAACTCATATCACAGCAATCCTCCTGCCTCTGCCTCCTGAGTGCTGGGAGTACAGGTGTGAGCCACCATGCTTGGCACTGTGGTATGTGGTACTGATTGCTGCTGGACGTGAGTCTCTACACCCAGTATGGTATATAGTCACCGGGGATTGAACCCGGGCCCTTGTGCTAGCAAGACAGGTGCCGGAACCACTGAGCTAAATCCCTGGCCCCTATAAGTCAACTTATAAAAGCGAAATGTACTGCAAATGTGCTAGGAACCTGGCTATTTAAAGAATCCTACAGCTATGCATTTTTTGAAACTAAGGATCCTTTTAAAAGAAACATCACCAACCCCTTCCCATTTCTACTTTGTATAAATTTAAGTTTCACATATAATGTTAGGTTTTTAAAAGTAATACTTGCAGATGTTTTCACTTGAATAGAATATGGCACATCTTAAAAACTGAAAATGTGTTTTTCAAAGGAGAAAAATTCTAAAAGGAACATTTCATTTCACTTTATGGACTAACACAGGTAATTTGGGTTTTCCAGTGCTGTACTTCCTGGTCTGTGGGAAGCCAGGGTATTTATTACCTTTAAGAGTCCCAGGGCAGGATACGAGATGTTTGGAAATTTTAACTCCAGTGGTTCCTGTTGAAAAGAAAAGGGGGTTTTCATTTACATCATGCATCCAAGTTAAGGTTTCCTGAATTAAGTTTCTTCTGGGTAAAACATCTTCCTGGCCGCCTCCGCCCCTTCCCACGCCAGCTTGCGTTGAAAGTGACTTCCTAGGCCTATGTCACTGTCTTCCACCCTCCCTGTCTCCAGCTGGCTTTTCCAAACTTTCTTCCTAACCCCTCTCCTCAATTCCTGAAGAAGGTGGCAATTATATGTAATTACTAATGAAAAAAGAAAAATAAATTAAAAACACTTATGTTTCTGCCTCCATTTCTATAACTTGCCTGTCCTGAGAATAATAAAGAGTTTCACATTACACTCATGATAAATGAGTTTTACATTTATTGATATCTACATAAAGGGAGCTTCAGATGACGTTTTTTTCCCCATTCAGGTAAACAGATGCTTCTTGGACTTCTGCAATAAACAGCTGTCTTTTCCCACAAGCGCCTGCTCTTTTCGGAACCAGCCACAGTGTACATGGAGTCTCCGGAGCAGCGTTTGCCCACTTGCCCTTGGCCATCTGAGGACCTTTTGCTCCAGTCACACGCTGGAGACCACCAGGAGAAGCAGCAGCAACGGGGGGAGGGCGCTGCCCTGTGCCAGGCTCACACACAGGCCAGTTAGGGAGTGCGCCCACAGGGAGGGGAGTGGGAGCCAAGCTGCCAGCCACGCTGAGCAGAATCAAGGGCCCCAGCGACGCGGTGCGCGCTGTGTGGCACAGAGGTGTGAGCCCAGGGCTGCAGCGACCAGCCAGGCTCAGCCAGTGACAGGCAGATGCAAGGCCCGGTGTAACAGACCGTGAGCCAACTGTGTACTGACCGACCGCTGGCCACACACTCGGGTATGCAGTTCACCACGTACAACAGCAGAAGCAAATCCGAAAGTGAATTTGTCCTGGGCCTTGAGAGTGTCGTCTCTCACCCCACAGGGTAAGTAGCCCTGCTCTGATGGTGAGCAGTGAGACACTGAGCAACATGACAGCGTTGACGTGGGCTTTGCTGTCTCAGCAGCAACGCTTGGGAGGAGGCACACGCGGGCCCCATCCCATCTCCCAGCCCGGCAGCCCACAGGCCACCCCAGGGTTATGACCAGCGAGGGGACTGCCTCACAGATGTCCGGCCAGCGCAGCCCCCGCACCATCTTCCTGTGTTTCTGTCAACAGGAAATCTCCTGCAGGACAACCTCGGAATCTATGGGAAGCTTTCTGCTCTGGTGAAACCAGGGCTGTTTCTGAAGCTTCCCTATAGACAATTGAGTAGGAAACTGCTCAGGGATATTTGGAGCAGAGCTGGGAATGTCCAGGACACAGGGAGCGTCTGGGTCACCTCCTACGCATCAGGTATCATTCCTGCCTTTTGGTCCCAGAGTGACCCACTTCTCCTACAGCTAGTGGAGCAGGAGGGAGAGGCAGTGAGAAGTGGAAGTCTTTGCTGTGGGACAAACCAAAAGGCAAACCGCAAGAGCAAGCGACAGGAAGACCTACCACTGGAGACTGCGCAGACCCAGGCTTAGTTATGAGGACCATACTCAGCCACTAGGAGCTCTGCATCTACCATATGCTCTGAAATGTTTTAGTTTTGGGCCCTTGGGATGAAACTTGAGACCTCATGAATTCCGGGCTCTGCCCCGAGCTACATCCCCAGCTTATAAGACATTAAAAATATTTTAAAATATGGCCAGGGATTTAGCTCAGTGGTTTTGGCGCCTGCTTTGCAAGTGCAACAGCCTGATAGCTATATACAACAATGCTGGGTGTGGAGATTCGTGCCACCAGCAATCAGTACCACATACCACAGTGCCAGCCATGGTGGCTCACACCTGTAATCCCAGCACTTGGGAGGCACAGGCAGGATTACTGTGAGTTCAAGGCTGAGCTCAGAGCCAGCCTGAACTACAAAAAGCAAGACCCTGTCTAAAAAAAAAAAATATATATATATATATATACATACATATATATACATATATACATACATATACATATATCTCCACACACATATATATATGTGTATATATATATGTATATGTATATATATATCTCCACAGGGAATAGAAACAATACCCAAAAATCTCACCACTGTTTATATTTTGGTATAAATCCTTGCCGCCATTTATCTAATAAATGTAAAGTTTTGCATGACTTTCCAGAAATTGCATATTGTTTTGTTACAATATGTAAATATGGTAATCTTATTAAATATTTCAATTATATCAAATTATACATTGTTTTATAACTTTAAATTTGATGATACATTGTGGACTTTTTCAGATGAGTACATACAGCTCTAATTATTTTTACTGGCTGTATAGTATTTTTAATTACGGATGTACTGTGACTTAACTCCCTACTACTGGAACTCTACAGGAAATAATCTCTGTTAAATGCCACATCTTTGTGTTCTCATCTAAAGGTATAAACTGCTGGGTGTGGGCCAAGGGAATAAACACGTTAAGGTCTTTGGTCCTTTTAAAATGAACTTTACCCCACCCTGGCCACACTACAGGCATCAGAGTAAGGCTGGCCAAATAAGTGCCCTGTGCTGTCCTCGTGGTCTGGGGAGTGAATGCACCAAAGACTGGAGAATCTGGGCGAGGCTGGGGAAAAGCTTCCCAGGCGGGTCAGCATCTGGATATGTGTAAAAGTTGACTGATTCTGTTCCCCACTCAGCGGAGAACAATAAAAACAGGACAGTTAGGGTGGGCAGCTCTATATTCCTGTTTGTCAAGCTGGCCACACTCTTATCAGCAGTCTCCAAATCAGCCCTGAAGGTCAAGATCTTGCTGCCAACTTGTCTTCTTTTTCACTCTTGGATGAAACTCCCGGTGCAGATGAAGCCACGGCCCCGAGCAGTATCTGGCACAAGACCCCTGGCTGCTTCAGGAACTCTCCCCAGACGCTCACCACTCACCATGTCTTCAGGGTCTGGGATCTGCACCCCGCTGAAGTATTGATTCATGCTAAACACTTGCTGGTGTCTGGGAATGAGATCCCCTTTGAACAAAAAAGAGAGAGGGAGTAAGTGAGGTTGGTCAGCAAACACTGGCCTGTGGCTTCCCTCCGCAGAAGCCGTGTCTACTGTTTCCTTTACAACCAGAAGTGACCAAACAACGCAGCCCTTTGGACAACACACTGCTAGGTGCAGAGGTCACAAGCTCCAGAAATCGAAGCCCGCATCTATCTTGCCTCCAGAGCCTACCATGTATCTGAGAGATCCAAATCAAACACACACCCCCCCAAAATAAAACAATCTCTTTTAAAAAATAACAAATGAGCAACAGCCCAACGACTGCAAATCAAAACTGAATCCTGAGGGGTGGAGATGAAAATGTATTGGGCTCATACTGAAAGAGGGCCTGGCATGCAGCAAACACTCACTAAATATTTACAAGATGGAAGGAGGGAGGAGAAAGAGAGAGCTGAGCAAGGAACAAGTCTCCCGAGGTTTTCTAGCTAAACGAAAGACATCCCCAAACTGGAACCACCTTTTCTTGTTTCACCCACTCACTGTCAGTTGGAAATACCACTGCATCTGTCTCGAAGCACTTGCCACATGGAGCACAGGGACAAAAGGCGCATTTCTATTTCCAGGAGACTGTGCAGAGTGCGCTGCTCACACTGTAGCCCAGTGAGTGAAATCGCCCTTGTGTGTTGCAGGACAGTAACTTGCAGGGAATGTAAAGGGACGCTGACCAGTGGTCTGTACATCCTGCCAAGGCCTGAGCTGGATTTCCCAGCACCACACCATCAAGTCTAATTCTACTGACTTCAGAACTTTACCTATCATTTCAAAACAAAACGAAATGTGAGCCTTTTTGGATGGGAGGTCAGGCTGTGGTCTCTAATGCCTTGACAAGACCTCAGGGAGCTAAACTGGGTCATGAACACAGTTCCCTGTGTCATCACAACCTTCTTCCATCAGAGCTACAGAGTGACACCAAAAGGTGTCTTAGTGTCACTGAGGAGGTTCCTGAAGCCTGTGCAGGTGCTGACAGAGGGAAAGCAGAAATACAGACCCCAGAAAGAACACCCTCTGGAAGGTAAAAGTGGGGTAGATATGGTGCCGAAAGGGCTATGAGAATTTATGGAAGAGGGGATATGTGGTTGAATCGGTATATTTGGGGTATAAACTGAAACCCCTGGCTTTTGATTTTTTTTTAAAAAATCTTTATTGGTACATTAAATATACACATCATGATTGCACTCCATAATGGGGATTTGTACCAGTATAAGACACAACTTAATTCTCATTTTTTCCCATAGTTGATTTTTTTTTTGAGACAAGGTCTCGCTTTGTAGTTCAGGCTGGCCCTGAGCTCAGCCTCAAACTCATATCACAGCAATCCTCCTGCCTCTGCCTCCCGAGTGCTGGGATTACAGGCGTGAGCCACCATGCTGCGCACTGTGGTATGTGGTGCTGATTACTGCTGGGCGTGAGTCTCCATACCTAGTATTGTATGTGGTTAACCAGGATTGAACCCAGGTCCTTGCGCTTGCAAGACAGGTGCCGGAACCACTGAGCTAAATCCCCGGCCCAACCTCTGACTTTTGAGAGGGCAGTCTCTGCTTATGCACCTTTTCACCTGTCCCTTACCTTCTCCCTTCTCCTACTCTAGCCTGACCACTCCCCGGCAGAGTAGGAGAAAGGACAGGGCAGGAAAGCAGGAGGAGAGACACCAGAAGAACCAATGTCTTTTCCTGACACTTAGAAGGCTGAGAATCTTCTCCTCAGAGCCTGGATGATCGAAACTAGTCAGCCAGGCTGGAGATGAGGAAATCCGAAGAGCTATCACATTATAGTACAAGTGGAGCATTCTCAGTCTGGAAATCTGAAGTCCAAAATGTCCCAGATCTGAAACTTTGACCACCAAAATGACACCACACATAGAAAGTTCCACACCTGACCTTGTATGGCAGGTTGTAGTCAAAATGCAGGAATGCTACAAATACCACAGAAAATTACCTTCACAATATGTGTATAAGGTGTATATGAATCATAAATGAACTTTCTGTCTACACCTGGGTCCCCGCCCTAAGGGATCTCACTATGAATATGCAAATATTCCCAAATCCTTCCATTCTAAACTGCTAAACACTACTGGTTGCAAGCATTTAGGGTAAGAGATACTCAACCTATCAATGAAATAAGCCACGGTAGTATTTTGTCAACTGCTAGGTCCTTGTAGAAACGTAAGTTTCTGTAGTTTCCATGATTATTTTTCAGAGATTAACTCGATCTACACTATGCTCAAGAGAGAATCTCATGCCTTTTGGACAACTAGTAAATACTCAGTGATTGTTAATTATTTTTTATTGAAACACAAGTGTACACCTTTGATTCTGCCATTTCTATGAGGTTTTCAAGTTGCACTTTCCTAACTGTGAAAGGTCTCAGGTGAGCCAGAGATTTGGCTCTGCCTTGCACTAACAGCAGTAAAACCAGCCAGCTTCCCGGATGGTGGTCTGAAAACATCACTCACCCAAGGTTTTCCTAATCAGATACAGCTGGTCCACGTCTGATTTTCCTGGCCACAGAGGCACTCCGGACAGCAGCTCGGCAAAGACGCAGCCAATTGCCCAGACATCTACTGGGGGGCCATACTGTGTGTCCCCCACCAGCAGTTCCGGGGAGCGGTACCATCTGGTAGCCACGTAGTCTGTGTAGTAGTCACTTGGTCCAGCTGGTCAGTGATGCAACATGGAAAACAGAGAGAGCAGCAGGAGCCTGGAATCAAAACTAGGAATGAAAGACCTAAGAAGACAAGGTCTGTCCAAACCTGTGGCTTTTCCTAAAGCACTATTCTCCATCCAGGTTGCATGTTAAAAATCACTTGGAATTTAGCATTTTTAAAATTGCTGCTGCTTGGACCACACCCCAGTCCAATTAAACCAGAATCTTTAGAAGGCTTAGGAGTATCCCTATAGTTTTTAAAAGTTCTCCAGATAATTCTAATTTGCAGCCAAGATTGAAAACTACTTTCTAAAGCAGCACTGCTGAAAAGTATAATTTTAGCAGAAACTGGTAGAAACCAATAGAGTAACATACGTTTTAAATAACCACTTTACTGTGGTGTAATTTACGTACAGCCTACATTGCTAAACCACTGTATATGTCTACACATTTTCAAATTATAATTACCTTACAAAATTCTATAATTGCAGAATTCTAATTGATAGCAAGATTATGGCCTAAATTACAAGAACCAGTTTTCTGGAACCTCTATGAAATCAAGAACATTCCCATCTTCTGCATTTCACCAAAGAAAATTTCAATACTCACTCAAAAGCCGAGCGAATCCAAAGTCACAAAGTTTAATCACTGCGTGTTTTGTGATGAGGATGTTCTCTGGCTTCACATCTCTATGGATGCACTAGTTGCAAAATTCAAAACAAAAACCAGTTACAAAGGGGCAACCGCGACACAAGGCATGTATAAAACACATGAATATTTAGTCAATACTAGATAAATCATTGGAATCTCTAATTGGCTAGCTGGATAAGAGCAAAAAGCAGCTTCAAAGAAATCTAGTACCATCGCTATAGCCTGAGTCATCCCAAATCCTCAAGGGATCAGAAGAGTCCAGGATGAAAGTAAAAAGGAAAGTGGGGTAGTGAGTCCTAGCAAATACAAAAATAGGACACCCGGTTAAATCTGAATTTCAGATAAACAATTTTTTTCAGTGCTGGGAATTGAACCCAGGGCCTTGTGTGTACCAGGCACATGCTCTACCATGAGCTACATTTCTCTACCCAACAAGTAATGTTGAAAGTATGAGCATGTCCTGGGCAGTATTTGGAACATATGTACCTTAAAAAGCTATGCTTATTTATCTGAACTTCAAATTTAATGGAGAGGCTTGTATTTCGTGTGACAACTCAGGTGAAGGAAAAAGTTAAAAGATTTTGAGCCAGGCCTGCAGCGTGGCTGCAGGGGCTGCTAGCAGAATTCACAGCTGCGTGCTGAACGCAGAGGACAAGAGAGTAGGGCTGGTAAACAGGACGAGCCCTGGGCCTGCTGAGATAAGCTGGGGACAAGAAGGGCGGGAAGCAGGAGCTTGCCAAGCTGTCTCCCTCCCAGCTCTGACATCTGTCCTGACAAGATAAACAAGAGGAACCGCAGCCCAGTCCTCTGGAGAATCGAGTCGCTAGATGTCAGCTCTGTCCCACAATACATCCAACAAGGGCTTGTGGCCGCAACCACCCCCGCCTCTGGCTCTGTAATGTAGATTCAGATCACCTGGCTTCCAGACCGCAGCCCACATTCCTCAGTAGGGTGAATGCTTGAGTATCTTCACATGACTTTCTTATTAAATGGCAATTTCCTTTTGCAGAAAAACCCACCAAATCAACAGCCTAATAACAATCTAAAACCTGTGTTAACAATCTAAACCCAGTTGGGTCACAGCATTGCTCAGGGTTGCTAATAGTTTTCCCTTCTCCCAAGAGGTTTCCTCTCCCATTGGGAATTTTTCTATGGCCAGAGACTTGCTTGGCCAGCAGCCGGAAACCCTACTATTATTACTGGTTTTCTAGAACGACAGCGAGGACAAAGGTTCTTCTTGGGCCTGGCTAGTGGATCACCGTTAGTGTTTTCCCACAGCTTTTTGTTATTCTGGAAAATGGGGGCGGAGTTGCAAATGATTTTATTACAATCTGGTTCTCAGCAATGAATGGCACTTAAGATCTCTACTCTTTCACCACTGGCTTCAAAAATTGCTATAAATGGGCACATCCATGAATATCTTGATGACACATGGTCAGAAGTGCTCATGAGCAAGAATGCGCTCCCGCGCTGCTCTGGGAATTCCTTGCGAGTTTCTGCGCCTTCCCCCTCCAGCACTTGGAGCCAAGAGAGCATCTGGAGCTCTCCAGGGAGCGGGGCCTGCACTACATTTGTCTCCAGCGCTCGGCCTTCCCCGCAGGGCCTTCCTGGGTCTCCGTCTCTTGCAGTGAACCCGCTCTGGGGCAGTGCTGACCATCAAGTGAGGGACTAGCGATACAAAGCGGCCGCTCTGTCCTGCCGCAGGATGGTGCAATCTGTTTTTGGAGGGTGTGTTTTTTACAGAGTGGTGGGGATGGAACACAGGGCCTCCAAATGTGAGGCAAAGGCTCACCACAGCTACACCCCCCGGCCCTGACAAAGATTAGAGCCGTTAGCTAACAGAAGGTCAGGAGAAAGACATGTTAGCTACTTTCATAATTTCTTCTTTTGCAAACACAGCTTCAGGAAAAAAAAAATCAATTGAAGTAGAGCACAAGGTAGGGGATTTATTCAGCCCCACAGCTAAATGGAGCCAGGCAAGTTGTGGGGCGGCAGATCAAAGTCAGACTGCAATGGTGGTTAAATGAACCTCCAGCATTGGAATTTGGTCTGTTTGGTTGGTTTTTATGGTGCTGGGGACTTGGAAACTATTTTGTTTTGTTTTCTGCAGGGCTAGGGCTTGAACCTGGGACCTTATACACACCAGACAAGTGTTCAGCCACTGATCTTTTCCCCAGCTCTCAACTCTGGTTTCTGTGAGCAGGGAGAGGGTAGGCTCCTCGCATCTGTGAAGCCCAGCACCTGGTCAAGCGTCCTGTGAGCCTCCCACTTGCCCACCCTTGGCCTGAGCCCGAGAGTCGTCCACCGGACAGTTTCCAGGCAGCATCGGCACTGCGGACTCCTCTCCCACCAGGGCAGCTTGCTTGCTTTGCGCTTGGACTCCACCCACTGCAGCTGGTGTACTGCAATGAGACACGCACCACGCATCTGGGGATCCCCCCAACTGCAGAGGCTGTGGGAGGTACCGGCCCCATACAGACTCCCAAGTGAATGGGATTCTGCCTTCTTTACCAGTTTTAAAATGCATGGCAGCTTTCTTACAATATTTTTAGTGCATGCTTTATGAAATCTGAGGAAAAAGGAATGCCTAGATTGGTATTTGGAGCCTCCTATCCCTGCGAGGTTTACTAAACGTTCAGGTGAAAAGTGAGACCTGCAAAAGCCCGACAGAAATGTTATACAAGGCTCTCCCTCAGCTTAAGGATGGCCTCCTGCTTTTCAAGGGAGATCATGAGACTTACATTGTGTTTATGGCAAAAATTTACAGCTTGCAGTGTCTGCCAAGTTATACTCTTCACGAGATGTTCTGGTGCCCTAATAAAAATAAAAAGCAGCACAAACACATTCTTTAGTGTAGCCAGAGAATTCGGTTCGAGAAAGTAAACCAAGGTGGGCCTAGCGAGTGAGAAGTCCTGGGAGACGTAGAGACATTGCTCTTGTTTGGCAGCCATTGTGGGAGTTCCCGTGTTAAGTACATGTGACCAGCACACCGCTGAATTTTAGGGACAACAGCTCTGCAAACATGCAGACATCTATTTCTACAGGAGGGGACCATGAAAACCTACAGGGATTTCAACAGAGGTCTGTGACCATTTCTCCCAAACATCTGACCCTCCCTGGCAATCTGCCTGGAAACTTCAGCTCTATTTCTATTGAGGAACTTTTTGTTAGCGTCAAGTCAGTTAATATACAGCACAAAAGATGCTGCCGCACATTAGGTGCTGCAAACATGGACAGGGGAAGAAAAGGAAGAGAGTCAAGAGATGGATGAAGGGGGCGGCAGGGAGAGAAAGGGGATGAAAAAGGGACTGAAGACGTGACAACTCCACACAAGAAATGTAGACATCATGTATCACAAACATGGACTAGTAAAAAGCATTGCATGGCTTCTCTCATATGGAGACAAACCATTTAAAGGGCAGAATAAAAGACAATGGGGAAGAGGGAGATAGATCTTCGGCAAATGGGAAGGAGATCTAGAGATGGAAGGGAAAGAGGAAGGGAAGGGAAATAAAAAGAATTAAGACGTGTGATGTACGAGTACCAGGTCCTCACAGTGAATGAGATTATTCGGAACTGCATCATGCTCTAAAACAAAAGATGCTGTTTAGTTTTCAAGTTGTTTCATGCTGATGGCTCTGAAGCAAGACTCATCTTCTGCAGTGGGCACATGCTCTCTCCGGATTCCTGAATCACTTTTTTGTTTTGTTTTGTTCTGTATTTTAGGAAATGAAGATTTTGCTGATAATAATGAAGAATCCTACATCGTGCAGAGGGTGACGAAGGGGAGGCCAGAGGCCTCCTGCTCACGGCTTTCCGCCTTTCCTCTGTTCCAGCTTTTCCTCCCTGACAAGCCTGACAGTATCAGGGCAAACAAGCCCAGGCAGGTGCTTTGGGTGAGTTAGAAAAAACCGCCACCTTGGATGAAGGACTACTATCTAGAATATGTAAAGAACTTTAAAAAAATCAGACCCCTCAGATTTAAAGATGTGATTCAAAAGTGGGCATCTGAAATGAACAGACCTTTTTCAGATGAAGAAGTAAAGACACCTAAGAAACATAGGAAGAAATGTTCAACATTACTGGTTATTTGAAAGATGCAGATGTAAACAACACTGTGATTTTATCTCAGTCCACAAAGAATGACTGCTCTCAACAAATCAACCAATAACAAAGTGGGCTGTGGGGCTGTGAGGGGAAAGGAACCCTTCTCCACTGTTGGTGGGAATGTAGACTGCTGCAACCACTGTAGAAATCAATATGGAGTCCTCAGAAAACTAGGACTACAGTTCTCATTTGACCCTGCTATTCACCTGTTGGGGATATTCAAGAAAAAACTGAAAACATCATATCACAGCAACATACATGTACCCTTTGTTTATAGCGGCACCGTTTGTAATAGTTAAATCTTGGAAACAGCTCAAATGCCCATCAACTGAAGACTGGATAAAGGAAATGTGTTTTAAATAAATAAATAAATAAAATGGAGTGGCCATAAAGAATGGTAAATTAGAGACATTTATAGCTAAATGGATGCACCTTGAGGCCATACTCAGAAGTGAAATAAATAGGACACAAATGTGTAAATTCCATATCATTTCTCTAGTGTGTAAATGAGGTTCAAAATGTAAGATAGGTATTGTGAATTAGGAAGAAAATGCTCAAGGAGGAAGGGGAACTCAGTAGGAGCAGGGGAAAGCAAAGAAGGAAAGAAAAATTTGATGGTAAAAAATGAAAAAAATGGAAACAGAGCTTATATACATAAGGGAGTGGGGGAGTTGGAGGGAGAGAAAGGGAAAAGGAAAAAAATGGGTATCAAGATATATCATGTACAAATTCTCAATGATAAATGTGACCATAATGGACGCCACCAGTGCACCCTGAATTCAGTTTTAAAAAATAAAGGCACCTCATCTCAGAGCATTTTTGAAAACAGGAAGGAAACGAGCAACAGAGACGCACGGATTTTCACAGACCCCACCCACCAGCTGGACTGACTATTTTAATGAATCAAACGGTAAGCGATATATTGTGGTCCTAAGCCAAACCTAACAAACCAAGGAGGAAACTCTGGAGTTGTTGTGTTAAAGGTGACCCCAAAAAGTCACTTCTATGCTGCCCCGGGAGAGGCCACAAGGCCACTGTTGACACAGACCAGGCGTTCAGGAAATCCTTCTGAGAAGATCAGAGGACGCGTGAGCAGGGCAGACAGCATGCAGGAAGTAGAGAGGCCACTTCCTGGAAGAACAGCTGGGTCAGGACGACGTCCTGCCTTGAATTTGGAATCTCCAGATTCTCGTGTTCTAGTCACATAGGCACGTGTGATTGAAAAACATATCAGTCAAGAAAGAAGACCCCGAAAATCACAACTGTGAAAGATAACATCTCGGGTTCCCTCAACTCCATATTTTGGCCAGAAAAAATAGAATGCACTTTGATTATTCAATGAATTAAATGTTTAATATAATGTATTCAGTGTTGGGCAAATTTGGCCTCTAAAAATATTTCCTGAAATATTTAAAAATCAGTTAAAATGGCATGTGAACAATGTTTCATTAAAGCTGAGTACATTGTTACATGAAGCTCAAATATAGAAACTTCACATGGGCCACACCGGACTCCCTTGGGCTGGCCACTCACTTCACTCCTCCATTACCCAGTTTCTTCTTAAAATGCAAGAACCTCCCAGCCTTTCCACTGCCCAGTTACTCAGAGATAACAGGAGTCACGTGTTCACCATGGGAGAAGGGACTTACACTTATAGAAAGGAAGAGAGAGAGAATGTATTCTGTGCTGTTGGGCTGGGCCTGGGAGGGAGGAGAAGAGGGGAAAGGACAGGAGAAAAAGAGCAAGACAGACAGACAGACGAGCAAGTGCTGCGCCAGCAGGGAGCCATCTTGAATAGCTTGAGCAGCCAAATTTAGGCCATATTTCAAAATTAGAGCCATCCTTATTTTCTCAGGGACCAGAGAAAGGGGAATCAGAGTTCACTGAAGATCGGTGAGAGCAGGGAGTCCGGATTCAGAAGCAGAAGCAGGCTGGGGCACGAGCCTGAGCAGTGTGAGCTTGTGGCTGGCGGTGAGGGCCTGGGGCTCCCTGAGGCTGCACGTGTAGTGAACACAGACAGGGAGGGGCGGCTCAGAGGTTGGCACCCAGGCTCCCTGACACTCACAGGTCAGAATCAGGAGCAGTGACCCAGTGAGCAGGGAGACACACTCAAGAGACTATGGGGGTGACTGCAACATACAGTGACAGTTTGAATTTAAAAACTTATTACAGTAAGACACACTGTCAAGGTTATGGGATAAAGAAGATGTGGGGTTTTTATAAAATGGAGTATTACTCAGCCATAAAGAATGATAAATTAAGAGACAGTTATAGCTAAATGGATACACCTTGAGGCCATACTCAGAAGTGAAATAAACAGAACACAGATGTGTAAATACTATATCATTCCTCTGGTTTGAGAAACTAATCGTGTAACGGAGGTCCAGAATGTATGACAGGTATTGTGAAATAGGAAGAAAATGTGCAAAGGGAAAAGGGAAATGGGTGCGGGTAGGGGAAATCAAAGAAGGGAAGAAAAAAATTGATGATAAAAAGAAATAAAATGAAACAATGTTATTTCCAGGAGGCAGAGGTAGGAGGATCACTATGAGTCTGAGGCTGAGCTGAGGGCCAACTGAACTACAAAGTGAGACACTGTCTTAAAAAAAAAAAAAAGAATTTAAACACTGGAGACAGCTCTTTATCAAATGGGAAGGAGATTAAGAGATGGAAGGCGGGGGAGAAGATGAAAAACGGAACTAAGATGAGTTATGTACACGTGCCAACTCCACACATGGAACACAAACATGCACTAGAAACATGACTAATAAAAAGAAAACTCTTTATTATATCATCTGATAACATCAAGTTGATCAACTGCTTATGGAAACATCTGTCAATGAAAACGTCACAGTGCGCCCTCATCCACCGTATTCACTGGATCTGGCACTGTACAACTGCTGGTGCTGCCCCAGAGTCAAAATGACCGGGAAAGACAAACATTTTGATTCAATCAGGACATCGAATCAGCTACAGTTAACACAACGGAAGATACACATGAAAGAGGACTCAGAACTGCTTCAGAAAGTGACAAGAACAATGGGGGAGGTGCGTTTGAGGGAGAGTATTTCAGAGGCTAATGACAATGTGTTTTTTACTATAATGAAACTTTGAGAGGTACACATTCACTGTCCTTTCTGATCACACCTCGTATACCGTCACAGAAACCAACTGGAGAAAGAGCTCCAAGGTCTCCTGAATTAAGATGATGGACAGATCAGCCCATTTTACTGCTTTCTCTCCCTCCAACCTGACTACAGTACACTGAACCAGTTTTCTACAGTCAGAAGCCCAAAGATCAGAGACAAGAGCAACATGTGTAAAGCATCTACAAAGCAGCTGAATGTCTAGAAAGAGACCAAGGCAACAAAGAGTGAATTTAGGGATGGGAATTTAGCTCGGCAGCACAGCGTTTCTCTGGCAAGTGCAAGGTCCTGAGTTTGATCCCTGGTACTGAAAAAGAAAAAAAAAAAAAAAGAAAAGAAAAAAAACAGAGAGCGAGAGAAAGAGAAGAGGAGCAAATTACAGAAACTATGGAAGATGAAAAGAACATTTTAAAAAGCATCGATATCCTCAGAGAAAGAAGGATAGCTGATATATCCATAAAATAATAATAGGACACTATAAGTCTAAGAGCACAACAGCCAAATAATATGTAGAAGAGCTAGAAAAAAAATAAGGATGGAAAATCAATAACAAAACAATTAAATTTTTTTTCTCAGACAGAAATGGCCCATCCAGTACCAGCAAAATGGATGAAAATCAAAGCTTCTGATTTTCATAATCTGCAACAGTGACAATAAAGAGAAGATTCTTAAAGCTTCTGTAATTAAAAAAGAAATAGGATGCTACAAAGGAGCAGAAAGTAGAATGGCAGCAGACTTCTTCATAGCACGAAAGGCAGAAGGTGTTAAAACAATGCCTTTGAAATTTTGAAGGAATCTTGCCAAACAAAATCAAATTAACCCATATTCAAACATTCTCTCAGGAAGTTCTATCAGAAGGAGAAGGAATTGGGCGGGGTATTTAGCTCAGTGCTTCCAGCACCTGCCTCCCAAGTGCAAGGTCACGAGTTCAAACCCCAGTATCCTCCCCCCAAAAGGAGTAACAACCTATAATAACATAATAGAAGACAAACAAAACAGGAAATTGAACAATGAGGGAAATAACGATATCTCCAGGAAGATGATTGCATTAGGTAGCCCTGCTGTGACTGAGACAAAATTCCTGACATTCACAACTTAGAGAGAACTTTATATTGGTTCACAGTTTCAAAAGGTTCAGTCCATAGTCCGCTGACTAAGGCAGAAGCAGCATGGTGGGAGGACATGGCAGAGGAAAGCTACTCATCCCTTGGTCACCAGGAAGTAGGGAGAGAAAGTAGCACAAGGGAAAGAATGCACCCTTCTGGGTCACGTTCCCAGTGACCCACCTCCACCCAGAATTCATCTGCTAACGGGACATTCAACTATGAACTCATCAGTGTGGAACCCATTGATGAGTATGGCATCCAATCAACCTCTACACACGTGAGACTCTTGGAGAGTATTGAGATCTAAACCATAACAGTGACGAGGAGAGATGGCAAGATACCGCAATCCAAGCCCGGAAAGCTACCCGTCCACATTGGCACAGTGTGACTCCGGAACAAGGCATGTTAAAAGATGTCATCATCATGCTCTCTGCCTACTACCATCTTAAATAATGTGAAACTATGTAACCAACAGACTTAAAAGCTTTGGACAAGTCTGGGTGGCTGGGTGGACCTTCCAAGCTAAAGCAGATGTTCTTAAAGCTGTAGCCTATGGTGACAAGGCTAAGGAACTCTACTGTAAGTTTTGGATCCACAATGGCAGCAACGTGGTGGATATGCTGGGCTCTGGGACAGAGAGAGGAAGGACTGGAAGAGTGATAAACGGGAAGAAGTCAATTCTTTTTCACTCTTTGTTGCCTTTAGATTCAAATTCAAGTTCTTCCTGCAGAAGAATTACACATAAGCTCACACTTAACCTCTGAAGGAAGAAGGAATGAACCTGGATCTGATTCTCTTCCGCTCTGGAAGTAGGTAGGTGAAGTCTACGTGCGCCATGTCCACAGTTCTTCTTCCTTGTGCTCAGGAGCCAGCAACCCAGCCTGGCCTCCTGGACTTCCAGCCAGCTGGGCCTGGCCTAGTGGAATTTGTACTCCTGCTGCTATTGGTTCCCAAATAGTAGAACAGGGCTCTGAGCAAGGTCTTGAGCATCAGGCAAGGGCACACCCTTTATGGTCCCAAGCCAAGGTGGGACAGGGGCTCAGGAAAGCTTATCCACCTTGCAGGTGGTTTTGTTTTGGGTCTTCACTGCAGTTACCTTACTAAGAGCTACAACTGAACTGGGTGGAGGGGTGTACACCCATAGTCTCAACATTCTGGGTGTCTGAAGCAAAAGGACAGCAAGTTTAGCAAATTAGTGAGATCCTAATGAATCAAAATAAGTAAGTAAATAAGTAAAAGGACTGGAGATGTCCTGGTTTCTGGTTCCAGTGCAGTATAGCTAAGAAAGATAAGAAAGAAAAGAAAAGAAAAGAGAGAGAGAAAGAAAGGAAGGAAGGAAGGAAGGAAGGAAGGAAGGAAGGAAGGAAGAAAAAAGCTACAATCATTCCTCTGCAGAGGTTCACTGATAGAGTAGGTGGAATGGAATCCATTTCCCGCCAATGGGACAATGTGGAAGACCCCACGCTCCTGAGTCCTCCCACCATGTGAGCTCACTGTGTGCTTCCTGCTTGCTCTCTTGTAAACTCCACTACACCCCACCATCACCATCTAGCACGTAACTGCTTGATTCCAAAGAGGCAGAAGGAGGAGGTATCATTAAAAAGGCCTACAGTCTAGATTTCTGTTTGACTATACCAACTTCTTAACCATTAGAGACAGACATACTTGGCCAAAGTAATTATACCAAAAAAAGGAAGACAAGGAAACCAGGAAACAATAAATCCAGCCATGGAGAAATGCAGAAGCAATTCCAAGCATGACAGCAAAGAGAAATCCCAGAAAGAGTGCTGTATCAGGATAAATTCTACATAAATTTGGGGAAAAAATCATTTCACAATAGCAATTATGATCAGGCCTACTTTTCCTGCCTACAACCCAGCTACGGCATGTCCAGACATAACTCCATTTTTACAACTAAGACTTCAATGGCTCAGTGATGCTGTGATGCTCCAGGGCAGGACTCCACAGCTGAAGACATCCTGGGGAAGGACACGTTCCTAATCAACACAAGTTCTTATTGTTCTAGGATGTGCCAAACTGCTGCCCTCTGAGTGACCTGTTACATGTTTTATTCCCAGTGTACTGAATAAAGGTGTCACAAGTTCAAGTCTTTCGTCTCTGCTGCCCAGAGCAGCACTGATCAGGTCTACACTCAGTTTTTTCTCTAAGATCCATTTTTCTATCTTTACAATTATAATTTTAATTTGCCTTGTGCTGCCATAGCTCACAGGAGACTAGAACTCACTGTGAGGGTCTAGTGACATCCACTGCCTATTCCCTGAGCTGTTAGACAGCAGGCCTTAAGAATAAGCCCCGCCCAAAGAGAGGCAACCTAAAGGCACAGCGTCACCAAGAACAAATAGTGGAACAGTGGTGCTAATGGATTACCTGATATGACTACCTTACGGAAAACTATAACTAGAAGGGTTAAAAGAGCAAGTAAAAATAGCAATAGGATGAAAGAATCTTAAACTAATTTTTAAAATTAATTAACATCTTTTGGTACTAAGAATGGAACTCAGGACCTTCACATGGGGCTATACACCATCCCTTTTTATTTTTTACTTTGATAAACAATCTTGCTTAATTGTTAAGTTGCCCAGGTTGGGCTTGAATTTGCCATCTTCCTGCCTCAGTTCCCAGAGTGCTGGGACTACAGGTGTGTTACCACACCCGTCTAATGACAAGCAAATTTTAAAACCCAAATACCAAGATAAAGTACAAAGGAAGCTGTGATACAGGATAGTGTGTGGGAACTAAGTAATATTTGCACAGGCTTTGGCTGGACCCCAAAAGGCTCATGTATTCAGAGGTTGGACTTGGGGAAGGCGAATGAGTCAAGGGGACACTGTACTCACTGGCAGAAGAGCTCAGGGCTGAATGTGCTGTTAGTATTCAAATTCAAATTCAATATAATTACCTGGGAGACTAGGATGGGGGAAGAACAAGGGGTCTGGTGCAAGAGAGCTAAATCTTCATCTATCAAAACAGGAAGATCTCCCAAAATGGGCATAATGAGAAATAGTAGTATACCTTTTTTTTTTTTTTTTTGAGACAGGGTCTCGCTTTTGTGGTTCAGGCTGGCCCAGAGCTCAGCCTCAAACTCACATCACAGCAATCCTCCTGCCTCTGCCTCCCGAGTGCTGGGATCACAGGCGTGAGCCACCACGCCCGGCACTGTGGTATGTGGTGCTGATTGCTGCTGGGCATGAGTCTCTCACAGTGAGTATTGTATGCGGTTACTGGGGATTGAACCCAGGCCCTTGCACTTGCAAGACAGGCGCCAGAACCACTGAGCTATATCCCCAGCCTAACAGTATACCTTTTTTTAAAAGAACATAATATATTGCTGGATTTGATGGATAATAATTGCTAATAATTTTGCTATGGACTTATCATTTAAGTTTATGAGAAATATTCATCTGTCACTCTCTGATTTTGCAATACCCTTATCTGGTTTGGCATCAGGGCAGCGTGGCCTCATAAAATGATCTGGGAAACGTCCCTTCTTCCTTTGTCTTCTAAAAAAGCTCAGTAGGGTTGCTATTACTTCTTCCTTCCATAAAATGTTTCAAAAATAGAAATACCACAAAAAATATATATTTCTATTCACATCATGGGCTGTAAGGTAGAACTCATTCAGTTTGGCAAAACTTCCACCCTGAGAGGCTCCTCACGAGACCTTCTGAAGGAAAAGTACAAGAGGAAAAATTCATCTGTAGAAAATTTTCTAATGGAATCACTTAGCAGACTGAACCCTGAAAGCAACCTCAACATTTCATGACAGAAGGATGATGAATGTAACATAACTTAGTGTAATATTTTCTAGCATCAATAATATACCTAAATACTATATTTCAATATCGATATGCAAATGAAGGTCAGGGATTTAGCTCAGTGGTACTGCCCCTGCCTTGCACGCACAAGGACCCAAGTTTGATCCCCAGCACCTCCAAAAACAATAGCCAGACTTAGTCACAGAGCAGAGCGTGGTCTCCGCCTGTCCCTAGTTCCTAGGCCTGCAGACAGTCATGTGTGTTGTGTGCACACCAAGACCATATCCATTTCACAGCGGCAGGTGAGCAGTAAACAAATGAACTAGCCTGATGTGTGAAACCACAGTGCCAACTTATTCACTCAAGTGCAGATCCTGGCACCAGCGCGCTTCCTCTCTGTTGGCAATTTCATAAGGAAAGTCAAATTATAGTCTGTGTAGCGAGCAAAGAACTGGGATGAGGAAGAACAGACAATATGACGGGTTTTGTCTTAAGCTAAAATATCTTAGCTGTATCCATTCTCACGTGAGGAGGCCTTGTCATTAGATAAAACTTCTCCAATTAGCCACATCTAACCAGCTGGCAGTGGTTCTGTTTCCTTATAGTTGCTTCGCATATCTCTGCCCGATGTGTTACATGTTGATTTCTGTCATATTATCATGTATATACATGGTTCCAGACTCGTCACGACCTCTGCAAAGCAGATCATAAACGTCTCAACCCGAGAAGAAGGAATGCTGCACCGAGAGGCCGCGGAGAATCTGCACAGACGAGTCTGGCTACGCTCCCCACCCAGCCTGTTCGCAGTCAGGCTTATGCAACGAAGTCTCCGTTAAAAACCCAGAAGGGCAGGGCTTGGAGAGCTTCCTACAGCGGAACCCAGACTCCTGGGAGGTGCCGCCAGGAGAGGGCACGGAGCTCCGCGCCTCTTTCTCCTGTAATTTGCCCTATGCAGCGCTTCATTTGTATCTGTGCTGATTAATCTTAACTGGCAACTTGACTGGATGAGACTCCTGGCGGGACTGCGGGGCGCGGTGCTCCTGAGAGGATTGCTCGCTGATTTTCACAGCTGAACGTGTTGTGAGGAGGTGGAGCCCATTGGAGGCGGGTCAGGAAGGCGGTGCTTTTGGAGGCAAATCTCTCCCCTGAGCTCTGCCCCTGGGCTCTTAGCCACCACGAAATGCTCAGTGTGGCTCCACCAGGATGTCCAACCACGGATGGAAACTTCTAAAACTGTGAGCCCAAACTGTGCTCTTTGCAATATCTTTACAATAAATCAGCGGATGTAACAAAGTTCTTTCCCCGAGTTCTGTGTATACTAGAGCAAAGCCCAGAAAGCACGGGTGGGAACCTGGTTTCCAGCTGCTTGGTCAAAGGCTCAGCTGACACAGCCTGGGACTGGGGACTGGCATCTGAAGCGTGGGGTGTGGGGCAGTCCTGAGCACTAAGCCTTAGGCTGTGGGATCCGATGCTGTCTCTAGGTGGCTAGTGTCACAGCCGAATAGGCTTAGGGGCCACCCAGCTGATGTCCACTGCTAAAGTGGGCGCTCGCTGCCTGGGGAGGAAAATCTCACAGCTTTTGAGGTCACAGAGGCCTCCTGTGTAGATCGACCGTGGTGAGAGAGTAGAGGAAAACAAACACTTTGTTTTTCCTGGCAACATGCAATTTCACAAAGCAACTCTCAGAAGCACCCTTTGTCTCTGCTCCCAAGGTTTTGGGGGAAAGTTGTATGTATTGTGACCCTTATGTTCTAGTAGACAACTGCTGCATAAAGGCGAAGAGATGAAATTGAAATAGATTGAGAGATGGTGAAGCAAGCGCAGGGATTTCCTCCTAGCACCCCCACCTCCAGAAGGCATCCTTTCCGCTGCTCTGCTCTGTCTGCGACTTGGGTTGTCAAGTCATCTGTATTTACCAAGAGCTCATTCCTACACAAGACTCTAAGAGAGATGGGGACGGGGAGCCGGGCTGGCCAAGCTCCTAATAAAATAACACATTCTTAGAACTTTATCCTGAAGAAACAGAGAGTGGTCGTCCACTGTAGCCTTCCCAGTGATAGAAAAAATAGAAACAATCTACCTATCAATAGGAGTCTTCGTAAAGATGTCTGAGCATAGCTACACAATGGAACTGTGCACGGCCATTTAAAGTCATCCAAGTAGGTAAGTGTGGCTCGGGAGACAGCTCTGGAGAGCACCAAAAACACGCAGAACAGTATGGAGAGCAAATCTATTTAAATATGTATGCACAGAAGACATGACTTCTCAAGCTACTATATTTTATTTCTATCTATTTTTGTGTTGCTTGAAAAACGTGTGATGACAGCATATTTAACATTAAATCTAAAAGAGAAAGGATCTGGAATTCCTCTGTCAGAGACTGAGACTTGTGGAATACCCTTTCCTCACCCAATTTTCTTCAAACAAGCTATGTTAGACTCAGAGAAGGACTGAAGGGTTGGTAGCGATGGAATCTATGCAGAAAAGAAAAGATCGTGTGTCTGTCTGCACTTACAGGGAGATGTAAGCAGAGAACACCTGAACCACAGGCACTTGTGACACTTTGATATAAAGGAGACTCGTGGTTTAACAGCAAAATGAGTACAAAGCACATGAAATTCTGCTGAGAGATAAAGGATGGAATGTATCTGAAGACATAATAATGAACACAACACTGGGAATTTTAAAAGATGTATTATCATGTCACTGTAGCAAGATTCATATCTTGTGGCATAAACTTGCCCATGTAGCAACATGAAATCAGATCTTCTGCAAAAGCTTTCCAAAGCGGAAGCATGAATTACACAGTAGGAAATAAGGAGATGAATTGGTATCCATCTCAGGTTCAAAATAGAGATGAAACTGAGATGGCAAGAATTATTGTTTTTTAAACATATATATTTTATTTTCCATTGACTGTAATTGCATGTGGTTGTGGGGCACACTGTAAAATTTGTTTGATTTTTTTTGCACTGCTGGGAATTGAACCCACCAAGAAAGTGCTCAATTGAACTATATCCACAGCCCTAACTTCTCCCTATAGTAATCTAAGGGGTCACATTAGGGTAACCAGCATATCTGTCACCTCGAACATGTATCATTTGGGTTGGAACATTCGACATTCTTTCTACTGGCTATTTGGAAATACTCAGTTAATTGTTGTCAACTACAGTTAATTTAGAATTACTTTCAATAATTAAACATTAAACCCCTACCATATAACAAATGAAATATGGAGAAAACATAACACACAAATAAAATGAAAAACACTGTGATCATAACTCACAGATAATCCCTGGTAACTGTTTGTATTCATTATTTTTCTTTTTTCTTGCCTACATATGAATTCTATGAAAAATTAAATGGTACACATTTTTATTATAGCATAATTTTTTCATTTAGCAACTGCCCACATTTGCCTGCTCACATTTCAAACTTTTTCTACTACTAGGAACTGAATCCAGAGCTCTTGCGTGGAGCTTTTATTCACTTATTTTTTTGAAATTTTGGGACAGTCTCACTAGTCAGTAGGTGGGGATATGAGGTTCTAATTTGCAAATGTCCCCCCTCAGCCTCCCTTCCAGCATCAGGCATATGCCACTCCATCTGGCCAACAATGTATGTTTAATATATTGGCATGATGATTCTTATTTTCTTTTTCTTTGTTTCTTCTTTTTGTTGATAGGAATTCAGCCCAGGGCCTTGCACATGCTAAGAATAGCATGACCATTAATAGTGCCATTGTGAATCATTGTAAACCTCTATCATAATTTACTTAACCAATCCTTATTATTGAACATCCTGGTTGTTCCAGAATTTTTTTCACTTAAAAACAAATCTTTAACAGTAAATACTTTGATCTGGGTAGGGCTTATGCTTATACCCCGCGAGGAGGCTGAGGGAGAAACATCACAAGTTCAAGGGCCAGGGATTTAGCTCAAGTGGTACCGCGCCTTCCTTGCAAGTACAAGGGCCTGGGTTCAATCCCCAGTACTGCAAAAAAAAAAAAGATAACAAGTTTAAACCCAGCCTGAACAACTTAGAGACTTAGCAATATTTAAAATAAAAAAGCGGGAGATGGATTAGCTCAGTGCTCAGGCCCTAGGACTGATCCCCAGCACCACCAATAAGAAAACAAAGCAAGGACAACAAAGGCTTTTGTAACTAACTCTGTTTTGTACCTCCTCTGTTTTCTCACGGACCATCACTGAAAGGGGAATCGCTGGGTTTAAGATGATACCTCTAAGTTTTATCTCCTGTTGCCAAATCTTCCTCTGGACAGGGAGCTGCAGAAGCTCTCTTACAATTTCTTCCAACAACACTGTGCTTCTGCATTTTTAATATCACTGTGACTGTCTTTAGATGACAATAAAAACATTGTTATAATTACCTTCCTCTAAATTTTATAAGTGTAAGTTTCTGGGTTTGCTGATTCTGTGAGGCCATGCCACAGGCTTGGGTGTATAGTGGCAGGTGGTGAAGCATTCCACAAGAAGATGTTAGGCCACACGCACAGACAATCCAGCTCTTGCAAAAGAAGAGTATATCGCTTACTAGGCGTGTGGGCTATGTGATCAAAACAACCCCAAAGGTGCCCCGGCACTGCAGGATGCTGACGCTCCTCCACAGAGCTTAGGTGGCATCTGTGGGACAGCAGGAGGCTTCTAGACAGAGTGCAGAAGGCTCCCAGGCTGAGCAAATGCCATGTCCTAAACTCTAGGGGCCAAAGGAGCTCGTGGGACAGGGCATGTTTACTGGAACAAGCCAGGGAAATGGGGTGACACAGGGAGATCTTATATCCCATCTTAGCAGTTGTCACCGCATAAGAGCTGAGGAACTATGACAGGATTTTAAAAACAAAAAATAGAAATTTATTTCTCACTGCTGTGGAGCCTGGGAAGTCTAAGAGGCATGGACTGGTAAAACTGAGCGTAAGCTTTTAAACTGACACTGAGCTACATCAATGTCTGTAGTCCTGAAAGCATTTTGTGTGTGGATGTATCTTAGCTACTTTTGTTGTTGCTAAGACAAAATACCCAACACTCCAAGGAGCAAAGGTTTATTTGGCTCATAATCTGTAGAGGGTTCTGGTCATAGTTAGCTGGCTCCAACGCAGGACGTGATGGCAGAGGAGAAACAGCTCGTGGCAGGCAGAGGGCAGTAAGGAGCAAGAGCAAGTGACAACACTGATCCTCTTCCTTATATTCTATTCAGACTCGATTCTATCTAGTGTACCTTATATTCTATCCAGACTTCCAGAACTGTGCCAAACCAATCAATGGACTAGATTAGTGGTCACACACCCTGGACCCCAGCATCATACACTTAATCCCAGCTCCACTCACTAGCTCCAGCCACCTCTGAAAAGCCCTACCTATGACTGCATGAAGCTTTGCGGGGACAACTAGACGCAGTCCATAACAGGATGATGCGATTAACTTTGTATTTTACAAATTCATACTTAAAAAGTACAAGAAGTGATCACCAGATAGTTTTAGGGTACACATGCTAATTTAAGGAGGTCCAAACAGGCTCAAGCAGGGACAGTATTGACTTTGTTGATGCTAATGGATCTAATATGAAACTAAATGGTAACTGAAGTTTCTTGGGCCCTATAGCACTAGATTCTTAGCTAGCAGTAACATAGCACTGGAAGTCTTAAGTCATTTTCACAGATGAGGAGACCTGTAAGCAACTTGTCCAGGAACACTACATATGATCATCAAACTCACCTTTATTGTGCATTTTTTTTTTCCGCAGCACCAGGGATCAAATTTATGACCTTACATTTACAAGGCAGGTAGTGGCACTCACCTTTATTATGAACATACTCATAAGTTTTACTATTTCATGATATGGGACCTCTAATTTTAAAAGTTTTCCTATGAGGGCCCAGATTTAGTTCAGTGGTTCTGGTGCCTTCCTGGCAAGTGAAAGGTCCTGAGTTTGATGCCTGGGAACCACACATCACAATGCTGGGCTTGGTAGCTCACAACTGTAATCCTAGCACTGGGGAGGCAGAGGCAGGAGGATTGCTGTGAATTCAAGGCTAGCCTGGGCTACATAGTAAGTTTAGAACCAGCCTGAACTACAAAGCAAGACCCTGTCTCAAAAAACTAAAAAAAAAGTTTTCCCATGAATTTAAAACGTTTTACTTGACATTAATATTTACTTTATGACAATGGCCAAAATTTGGAATAATAGGCAAGGGATATAATTTAGGGGCAGAGTACCTACCCAGAATATGGGAGACTCTGGGTTCAGTCCCCAGCACTAAACCCCTCAAATTGCATTTAAAATAGACTGGAACATTTTAAAATACTTAGCATAATGGAAAATGATTTCTACTTTTAAAATAAAGCAAAAATCATTAAGCTTCAAAATAAATGCATATGGTCTGGTTAAGAATAAATCTTTTTTTTTTTTTTTAATTTTTTTTTAGGTTTTTGGAGACAGGGTCTCGCTTTGTGGTTCAGGCTGGCCTTGAGCTCAGCCTCAAACTCACATCAAAATCCTCCTGCCTCTGCCTCCCGAGTGCTGGGATTACAGGCGTGAGCCACCACACCCGGCACTGTGGTATGTGGTATGTGGTACTGGTTGCTGCTGGGTGTGGGTCTCCACACCCAGTATTGTTATGTGGTTACCGGGGAATCGAACCTGGGTCCTTGCGCTTGCGAGACAGGCGCCGGAACCACTGAGCTAACTCCCCGGCCCTTAAGAATAAATCTTAGGCCCATATTTCAGAAGTGAGCCAGGCCCACAAGGTAGGCAACTCTATCAGGTGTCGAGATGAAATAAAAAGAAATAAAAATACAGACAAGTATGGAAGGTGAATACACAAAGAAAATACAAGAAATGAAGACTGACATGAACTTATTATTAGTGTCTGAAGTATCAAATGGACAACCTGTCATCACAAAATTGAAGCTTTGCCAACAAAATCCAACTTGCCAACAAAGCAGTGACAGGTTGCAAAGGTTTATTTTGGGGGAACTGGAGGTTTACAGGTGTTTATTTGGGGGAAATTGGAGGTTTGATGTTTATAAAAAGTCTTCAGAGGTCAAGTGAGCACAGAATGGTAAAGGAAGCAGGGAGGACCTGCTTGAAAGAGAAGAAAATGAAAAAGATAGAAGGACATTTCATTCATGAAAGTAAATATTCAGGATACACTGAAACATCTCCATGCAGATTCTGTTTGAGGTAACAGACCAGCAGAAGAAAACGAAAAAGCCACCTAGACAGCGCCAGGGCTGTTAGTCCCATGGAATCATTTCTAGAGCTTATGAGAAGGACGACCAAACAAAGACTGTTAGAGAAAGTGGATCCAGTCAATGCATGCTACACGGATAGCAGACAGAACGGCCTGCAGAAGGCCACTTCTAGCCAGGACCAAAACCTACATGAAGAGACAACCTCTAACAAAGAGAATTTTGTTTCTCAATCAAGTGGCTGTGTTTTTGAACATCTCGCTCATACTGTGAAGAATCGAAAGCAGTTACCAGAAGCAGATCCACTCACATTAGGTTCAGACAGAATAAACGAGGAAGCTGTCAATTTTCGGGTAACTGACAACTTTTCCAAAACGTTGGATTATAGATGCCCGCGTTGCACAGCAGTACAAAAACCCCTGAATAGCTGAAATGTCACCAAGCTCTTATACTCTTGCTTAAACCAACACGCTTGTCATAAAGTTATTATAGAAGCTGAAGACAGATATAAAATGACTAAGGAAACCATTTATCTGGAGCAAAATTAATTAATTAATCAGCTTTATAGTTATATCTATATCTTGTGAACTGTCAGTATTAAGTGTATTTATATGACCGCTTTTTTTAGTACAGGGAACAGAATTCACAATCTTGCTCTTGTAAGGCAGGCGGTGGCGCCACTGAGCTAAATCCCTGGTCCAGCATTAAGCACATTTTTAAAAAAAGGAAACAAAGCTTATGTGAATCAGGGCCAGGGGATTGTAGCAAGGACAAGGGAATGGGAAAAAATGAGAATCAAGACGTGTCATATACTGGTACAAACTCTCAATGTTGAATGTGATCACAATGTGTGTGTGTGTGTGTGTGTGTGTGTGTGTGTGTGTGTGTGTGTAAAATCAATTTTTAAAAAACTAATGGCTATAATTTAAAAAATAAATAAATCTTAGCGGGGCATGGTGGCATATGCCTGTAATCCCAGCACTCTGGAGGCTCAGGCTGAGGGACCCTCTGAAGTCTGAGGCCAGCCTAGACTACACAACAAGATCCTGTGTCAGAAAAAAAAAAAAATCTCATGGTGGTACAGATTTGTGATTTCAACTGCTTGGGAGGCTGACACAGAGGGTTGCAAAGTTCAAGGCCAGTGTGGGCGGCATAGCAAGACCCTGTTTTAAAACTTTAAAAGGGATTGGAATTTAGCACAGTGCCAGCATGCTTGCATAGCACATATAAGTCCTCTTACTGGGTTTGATCCTCAGAAAGAGAAAAAAATAATCTTATTTTTCAAGCTTGCTTGTTTAATAGTGTCCCTTAATAAATCTTATATTTGACCAACCATGCATTTTTTTCTCTTTTCAAAATGAGGTTATGTGTAATTAAACACACATACATTTATCGTTCTTCCTCTTCTTTAACCCACTTCCATAAAAAAGCATTTTTTTATTTCCTGGAACACATAATACATTTTAGTAGATTCTTAAAAAACAATCTGCTTTCAAAACTCTAATCCCCCATTATCCTGTCCTTTCTTTCTGTCCAAACTATATTCCAAAACCTGACTCAAAGTGCTTTGACTCCAGAATCCCCGTTCCCAAGACACTCAGCCTCTGTGGTAATCATGCTTCCTGTCACACCTCCGTCCCTCTGCACGATTGAAAGTAGCTTTGATAAGTTTCACGAGAGTGTCAGTGTCAGCTGTCAAAGGAGCAAATGTGAGCACACAGGGTGCGTTCTCCTTTCAACATAGAATCTTGTGTCCTGGTAGCTTTCTGAAGGGCGGTGCCCTTGGCTCTCTGGCTGTGTAAATTAACTCGGAACACAAATCGCTTGTTCCATGGTCCCTCACAAACCACCAGCCGCTGTAATCCCATTTGCCCAGAGATCACGGTAGATCGTGTGCAACCAGCGAGGCCCTGGCTGTGTGAGTCCCCGGCTCCAGCTGAAGAGCAGGCTTGTGGGGACCAGGCTCCCTTCAGGGGTCCTACATACCGCCACCCTTCCTGCGTCCCTGGCTGATGCAGCGCCCCTGGAACAGGCAGCAGCAGAAGACAGGAAGACCTTCTTCTCTCTTACCTTCTCTAAATTCTCTTCCTCTTTCGATTGTATTTTGCACTGTTTCTTTCCTCTTTCTAGTCCACGCCACACACATAACTTCCAAACCTACATACCGGTGAGGCTTATTTGCAAGACAAAATGAAGCCAGCATACAGAGAGAGAAGGGGTGTGTGTGTATGTGTGTGCGCGCGCAAGCACACATGCATGTATGTGTGAAAGGGCGAGAGGAAGAGAGAAGTATGACAAGATCAGCGGGACCCCTGGCACCCCACCACTCCCCGTTACAGCCACTCATGTACTCCTTTCTTT
>PVIR01014518.1:22378-40172 GCA_004026965.1 Petromus typicus | reverse complement strand
AAGAGGAGGAGGAGGATAGGAAGGTGGAGGACAGGGAGGAGGGAAGGGATGGAGGGTTGAGGAAGGAGGGAGGAGAGGAAGGCTGGGGGGTATATTGGTGCAGAGCGCAAGGGACACAGGGCTGTAGGCCCTTCTGTCCCTAGGACACTAGTGGGTACCCACCCTCCCTTCGTAGACTAGCGTTGACCCACAGAGTTTGGGTGCAGCTGTGGGACTGTAAGTTGGAGAAATCACCTTGAGTCACTGACAGGGACACCAGGTTGCCCTGCTCTCCAGACCCCTGCCTTCTGGGTGCTTCTCCCCAACAGTAGCAGTGAGGAGAGGCTGGAAGACCAGTGGGCAGCATGGGGTCCTTGGACCCCCAGGGGCACTGAGGGGTTGGTGGCCTCTTGAAACTCTGGGAGTCTTGGGAGTGCAGACATCTGAACATCTCCTCCTCAGAGAGAGGATGGAGCTCACAGCAGTCCCAATGTCCCATGTCCCTAAAGGTGATCGTGTAGACACCATTCTGGAGGACATGAGGTGACTGACTACACACACATGGACACCCAGAGACAGACAGTGGAGACAGCTACATAGAGAGCCCATGGCCACCAAGGCACATCCTCACTGCTCTAGGTAAACACCCAGTGGGCCCCGGCACTCCTGGAGAGGACCTGTGGCTGCTACCTCCCACAATTCTCAGCTCCAGTGACAGGAGAGGCTTCTGCCCCCAGCTGAGCAAGGCCTTTGCTATGTATGGTCTTTGAGAAGCTCACGGACTGGGGCAGGGGCTAAGGAGGGGACCAAGCATGCTAGAAATAAAGGGACAAATCTGTGAGGAGCATTGTCCCCCACTGCAGGAGACAGTGCTTGTAAGTGGAAGAAGCCTGGACTCAGAGGGCTTCAGGGTGTCCTGTGTGCCAGGCTGGGCCTGGGCACACAGCAGGGAGTAGCAGGTGGATCGTGTCTGTGTGTGTGTGCTCAGGGTGAGGGCCAGGGAGGCCAGTGATCAGGGGGCAACCAAAGACTATACTGGGTGTCAGGAAAGGCGTCTGTGAGTTGTCACTGTGCCAGACTTATAAAGGACAGGAAGGCATTGCTGTGCTCCCCCCAGGCTAGGGGAGCAGCTGAGCTGTGCACAGCCTTCTCGGTGTGGAAGACGCTCACTCCCAGTGCCCATGTGCTTACCATGCCTCCGTGCTCCCACACAACCAGCACACGCACTCGTGTGCTCACCCACACAAGCCGATATTCTCACATACTCATAGATGCCCAGGGATCTACACAGGCTCCAGGTGCTCACACACTAAGGGTTTTTCATGCCCTCAGACAGCTGTTCACACACACACACTTACTATGAATTCACACACATTTATATTCACATTCATTCATGCATCCTCAATCTTGCATTTGTTGCTCTTTGGCTGTGACGCAGAAGCAAGGCCCATGGGCATCGACTTTCTAGAGGGACAGTGAACGGGTGGGCCTGCAGGTAAGGCACATAGCACTGCTGGGCAGTAGGCTGGGCACAGCAGTTCCTGGTTATCTTTGGTGATGGCTACTCTGAAACCTGGGGCATGCCCAGTGGACTGGGCAGGCTGGGTACTTGGGGCCTGTAGCTGTTCTGGGGACCCCTCGCTTCTCCTGTGACTACACTGAGTTCCTCCTCTGGAGCACCTGTTCTGAACTCAACAATGTCCTCAGCCACCTTCCTGCTCCTCTTCTTCCTACCCCACATTTCCTGTGGGGCCACCAGATATGACCTGGGGTGCATTGTGGAGCAGAGAAAAGAGACTCCCTTGGGGCTTTCACTATTTTCTCTCAGGGACTAGGCAACAAACTGATTGTCCCTAGGGCATGCCTACTTAATGGTGTTGTTGACCATGACACTGGCCCTCCTAGTCTGGCCTGCTCCCTGAGTTGGCCCTCTCGCCTAGGGACTAGAAGTATTTGGGGGAGAAAACCTGAGCGGGGTCACCTGCTGGTGCCCCTTTGCCTCTTCCCCTCACTGGGCACTGCACAAGGCCAGCCCAGCCAAGAGCTGGCCTTGCTGCCCAACTTTGTTATGATCCCCCTAAAGCCAAGGTTAGATAGCCAGGGAATAAGATGTCATGCAAGTCCCCCATCCTTAGGAAATTCTGGTCACCAAATCATTAATGGCCAGGAGCAGCAGCAGCCCCCCTTTTGTGGTTAATCTTGGTTGGTCCCTGGCCTGGGACTGAAGTGAGGTAGCCGATATCCCCACTGGCCTTCAGTCACTAGTTCTTTTGGTTCCTAAATCTGTGAAGAGGTGGAAGAAGAAGAGCTTTGCTAGAAAGTTCTTTGGCCTTCTGCCCCAGGAATACTTAGGAAGCCAGTCCCATGGAGTCCCTGCTACCCCGTGTCCTCTCCTGCCCTGCAATCTTCTCCTGTGGTTCCATTCCTACCCCTTTTGTGCCCTGGTCCTGTCTCCTCGGGGACCCCAGGCTTCCCTCTGGCGCCCTACAGTCCTCACTCCCCTGGCCGACTCCTCAGAGAAGCCATGTGGCAATGGACGCTGGAACACCCAAAGCCGCCAAGCGCTGGAGAGGAAGGGTTCTCCCTGCCCTTCAGAGGGAAGGCGGCTCAGCTCACGTTGGGCCCCAGAATTCTGTTCCCAGAATTGGGAGGGAAGAGATGCTTGCAGCCTTAAGCCACATAGCCATTGGTTATTTGTCACAGCAGCCCTAAGACACACAGCCCCAAAACTGGGCTGCCAAGCAGAGCCACCTTCCAAGGGCCATGCACTGCTCCCCTTTGGCTTCCCAGCAGCTCAGCCTCCCTAGAACCCCGTTCCTGGTGGGCTGTGTGGGGGGTGTCATGTGCATGTGTGTGAGCGGGTGCACGCATGTACAGTGGCTCCATTTGTGTAGTGGGAACCAGAGCTCTTTGGTACGTAGGCATTTGGGGGTTCTCCAGGGCTCCAGGGATCTAAGCCTTGCACAGAAACCAAGAGAGACAAAGGGTCTCCTTGCTGTTGGTGTCTTGACTATGTGTCCACAACAAAGGGGTGTGGTCTCTTCTTGTGATCCTTGCCCTCCTAAGATGACACCCCAGAGCCCACAGGAGCAGTGATGATGAAAATTGTCCCCCAGTTCCCAGAGCAGCTCTGTGGCTTTGCCTCCCCCCCAGAGGCCACCAACCCCTACCCGGGCCTAGTCCTGGCCAGCTGCCCTCAACAAGCCCTGGCTTGTCTAAAACCAAACAGTGGATTCGGCTTAGGCTCCAGCTGGGCCCCGCCACAGCCGGAAGGCACCTGACCTGCACAAAATGTGTGAAAATGTCCCCTCTTTCCCTCCTCAGGCCCCTCATAGGAAGCCCCTCTGCAGCCACCCTGTGCATGGAAGAGCTGTCTCCAAACAAGCTTGTTCCCTGACACTCAGTACCATGTGTGTTTGTGTGTGCCACATGCATATGTGTTTGAGGATGTATTCGTATGCATGTGCATGTATTAGTGTATGTGCAAGCCTGACCACTTATGTGTGCATTTCTATCTGTACACACAGCTGTGTGTGCATGTGCATGTTAGTGTGTGCTGCATACACCTGCTTGTTTCTATGTGCATGTGCAGGAGTCTTTGTCGATATGTGTGTGTCTCACGTGGAGTCTGGTGGCCACTCCAGCTGGCCGCTGCTCTGGCTGCAATCCTAGTGCGCCTCAAGGCCCTCTCCTTACTACCTCCCTTTTCTCCCCAAGCCTGAGGCTCCTACTCAAGCCCAAGGTGGGCTCTACCTTCCCCCATGCCCAGTGCAGAGCACTTGTCCTGGAGTTCTGCACTCCACCCTCTGGGGCTTCCTGAGACCATGGCTGGCACTGAGTGTCACCCTCAGTTCCAAGTCATATGCATGTGAATGTGAACGTGTGTGTGGAAGTGTGTGGAGACTGCTGGTTGCTAGGGGTGGGCTTTCCGGAAATTAGCATTATTGTCTACCAGTTTGTGACATACTTGATAGAGCAAGACGAAGGGACTCAAATTCACACTTCAGGTGAGACCACAAGGCACCTGCTGGATGCCAGGACAGCAGACTGTGTTCTCCAGTGATCCCCACCAAGGCCACCATGGTGGCTGCTGCCATCTCTACCTGTTGAATGCCTTGTCCCTGGTGTGGGCAGTATGGGTGCTGAGTGGCACCCGTGTGACACTTGTCTCTCTCCCGTGTCCTGAGCTGCAGGTGACTTAGGGTGGGGGGAACAGCACCCCAGAGAAATGGGCCTGCGAGGCTTGGCTCTGACCACCCCTGCTCCCTGCCAGCCAGGGGACTTAACCACTGCCCTGACCTCTGGCCACCAGCCAGTGCCTTTACCCTGTGCCTTCTCAGCTCAGCAGAGGTCGCCAGGCCATGGAACACACGCCCCAGAATAGTGCTATGATGCTGCCAAGTGACATTCTATCACTGGGTCACCATGGTGAGCAGTGACCATCACCCAAAAAGGAGAAACTTGGGGACACTAAGCCAGGATAAAGACACGGCTGTGTGTGAGGAACCATACCAGTGCTGTGGCTTCCATGGGCTTGGACTGTCATGCAGGCCATTAAGCGAGCCCCGACTCCCACTTGCTGGGTGGGGACTTCTGCTATGGGACACAGAGGGAAAGCTTCAGACCTCAGCCTGCTGGGCCTGCCTCCAAATGGTCTTCTGTGGACCGTCCCTTTCCGGGGCAGCTGGTGTGCCCAGTGAGCAGGCTTTCCTGGTCCTAACCAGGTCCTCTCTCAGGGAACCTACTGAGACCTTTGGGGGCACAGGACCAGAAGCTAGCCCCCAGACTGCCCTGACTCCAGGGACCCTGCCCCTTCTGCCCCTTTCTGAGTGGGGCCATGGAGCAGATGACACTGTGGGTCCGACTTGATCCTAATGCCAGCTTAAGGACAGGTTGGAAGAAAGGGGATATGGCCAGGGCCTGGGCCTTCCACCTGGTCATGTGGGCCTTCTTCTGTAGCCTGGGACCTGAGGGTGACAAGGACTCTCTCCTGGGAGGGCAGGAACAAAGAACAGGAGGCACAAAAGCTCAGACAGGCATAGCCTAGGAAGTGGCCAGAGACACCCCACGTTCTCCGCTCCCCTCTTGATCTGTGGCACCATCCCAGGAGCAGAGGCACATGGAGCCATGTTGCACAGTGTTTCTTTAATTGAAGGACAACCGACCTCAGAAGCAGCCCTCCTTGATCTAGGTGTGACTAACACTCCTACCACAGCAGGGACCAGAAGGCAAAGGGGGACTAGCCATCAAGGGGGAACTCTAGTGGCATGCTGGTCCTCCTGGGGGTATGTGGCTCCCTCCCCGGAGAATCTGTGCAGGTCTGGCCTCCACCTGCCCACCTCTTCCAGGCCTAGGGGAAGGCAAGACCAGGACAGAGTGGCTGGGGGAAGCTGGCCCCCATTTATGTGGGTACAGGCCTGCCACAGACAGCAGAGCCAACCCATGGCCAAGGGCTGAGGATCAGGGGAAGCTTGCATGTGGTGTGTGTGTGTGTGTGTGTGTGTGTGTGTGTGTGTGTGTGTAGAGAGAGAGAGACAGACAGATAGACTGATGGAGGGAGGGAGGGAGGGAAGGAGGAGGAAGGAGGGATGGAGAGAGAGAGAGAGAGAGAGAGTGCGCATGAGCAGGTCACAGAGCCCAGAAGGGAGAAATATGTTAGGAAGCATGACACAGACTGAGGAGGAAAGGGACAGAGAGATAGGGCCTTATTCCAGGCCAGTACAGCAAGGTGGCTACAACTGAGAACTTGACGACAAGCTGAGAACTTGGTCAGATGGGGTCCCTGAAGACTGGGACAGGAAGGGAGGAAGAGGAGCACGTGCCTGAGCAGGGAACCCCTGTCTCTGTCCCATTACCTAGGGCTGCAGTTTCAGGGTAAACAAGAAGAAAGCTTCTCAGGGTGCCTCTGGGTAGCCATGGTGGGTGAGCAGAGCAGCTCTGAAGCCGAGGGGACAGGTGATGGGGCCAGGCCCTGTATCCATCTGTATGCTTGGGAGCCAGGGAAGGCAGCAACTCGGGGCAGGGGGCCACAGGTAGGGGTTTCACTCTGCACTGAGCCTCCCCTCTAGGACAGTGGGCTGTGTTCCCCAGAGATCCACCAAGGCCACCATGGTGGCTACTGCCACCTCTACTTTTTGTAATTGCCAAACTGGATGGCCAGGCGGTCAGTGACGCAGCGGAAGGTGGCTGGCTGCACCTCCCAGTAGGGTACGGGGTTGTTGAACAGGCTGATGCCATTGTAGTAGGCCCGCTTGACACCGAAGCCCATGGGGCAGAAGTCATTCACGCCCACTTTGGTGATGTTGTTCGAGTGCAGATAGACCACCTGGGGAACAGACGGACAGGGGTGGGGCACACCATGAGGGCCCTGTGCCACAGAGCAGCATCTCCACTTCTTCTGGCCTGGATGGGCATTGTGGGCCCTGACACAGGAGGGGTCCCATGGGGCGGGAGGTGGAAACTGAGGCTTGAGTAGTGGGCAGGCTTTGGCCAGGACTGGGCCTCTGGTATATTATCAGACAACAGGAGAAGGAGCTCAGGTGGGGTGTGTGGGGAGGGGTGAGGCTGGGGGCATCATGTGCTGTGTTGACTGGCAAGAAAGATGGCACTTTGGACTGAGAGAAAGCCTGTAGGATCCCCTCCTCTCCTTCCCAGTCTTCAGAGACACTCAGCCTCTAGCTGCAGCCCCCTCATTCCGGAAGCCTGCTGGTGGCTGATGGCAGAGAGCTGGTCAGCCACTAGAGGGCGCGCTTGGCACAACATGGGCCACTGAGCTCTCTGTGTCTGAGTTGGGGGGGGGTGTGTGTGCCAGGTCACTGGGCATGGCCAGGTGTAGCTGCACCACTGCAGGGCTGCATGGCTAGTGAGGATGACAGTGTCGCTACCATTATGATTGGGGCAGAGGAAGAGACTGAAGCTCGAGCAAGGATGGACCAGTCTAAGTCCACCTGGTAGGCTGGCTGGTGGCCCCAGACAACCTCGCGGATAGAGGATGGTATGATCTGAGGACTGTGGAAGAGAGAATGGAGGCTGAGGAGTGGGATCCAGAGTGGCCTGTGCAGCACTCCCTGCCCATCTCACCTGCAGAAGCTTGAGATCGGGGAGCCCCGCAGGCACCCGGGACAGCTTATTGTTGTCTAAGTGCAGCTCCCGCAGGGTGGGCAGGAAGCTCAGGCTCCCATTCTCAATCATGCGGATCTGATTGTGGCCCAAGCCCAGCCTGTGGATGAGGAATGAGAGTCCTCAGAGGCTGGGGCAGATGAGCAGAGGCACACGGCCTTCTGTGCCTCCCTGCAGATCTTTACCTGTACAGCTTGGAATAGCGCAGCAGGTCCTCTAGCTCAATAGCCTGAATCTTGTTGTGGTCCAGATGGAGCTCATTCAGAGTTTCGGGGAGATCTGCTGGGAGAGGTGGGGCTCAAGGTGAACATGGGCTGGGGAGCTGGGTAAGTAAAGGGCCGTGCTGAGTCCACCTACCTTTGGGGATGCCGGTGAGCTTGGCCTCGGAGATGCGCAGGTAGTTGAGCTTTAGGCCATCAAAGGCTCCCGGTTCAAAGCCACTGTTCTCCAAGGGGTTCCCGCCCATCTCTAGGAGACAGGCCCTGTCAGCCCTGCTGGTTGTCAGCCCTTACACCTACCTCCTCCTGGCTGTGACCCTGGCCACCTGAGGCAGGGGAACCAGAGGAAAGGGACACCCAAAGATGAGCACAGGGCTCCCAGAAGCCATCCAGCTGCTTTGGTCAGCACTAGACCCTTTCCCTTTCCTCTCTGTCGACCCAGTCACCCTCATGCTCCTTTTAGCTAGAGTGCTTGCCCACATTGAGGGTTTGTCAAGAAAGACACCCAACTTTCTTTAGGCTTTTCAAGACTCAACCTGAGCCTTTAAAATCACTCGAGGCTGGGTGTGATAGCATACACCTGTAATCCCAGCTCTCTAGAAGGCTGAGGCAGGAATATTGCAAGTTTGAGTCTAGCCCCTGCAATTTAAAAAATAATAATAATAAAAGGGATGGACATGTAGCTTCATGCACAGGCCCTGGATTCAACCCCCAGGACTACAAGAAAGAAAGAAAGAAAGAAAGAAAGCAAGCCAGCCAGCCAGCCAGCCAGCCACCTCCATTCTCACTGCACTCTGAGACAAGTGTGTGGGACATTGTCCCCATGTTCCTAAGCCCTGTAGACCCACGCTTGCCGACAAGAAAGGGACGTCACCTATGCAGTTCATGTTGCGGAGGCCACTGAACACGCCTTTGGGCACTTTGCGGATGCGGTTGTCATGGATGCGCAACTCTACCAGGGAGCTGGGCAGGTTGGGTGGGATCTCTACCAGGTGGTTCTTGGAGATGTACAGCTTCTGTAGCTTCCGCAGAGGGCTGAAGGCCTTCTCGTGGATCTTGGAGATCTTGTTGTTCACCAGGACCAGGGCCTGTGGATGGCAGGAGACTGAGAGAGGCCCCAGCTCCCCTCCTTTTTCTCCTCCTCCCCCCGCTTTCTGCCCAGGATGGCTGAGCCAAGCCATGCATGGCCTCAAGGTCAGTCTGTGCTCAGCACATTGCAGAGCAAACCAGGCAAGGCCATCACTGCTTGGCTGCTTCTCCCAGTATCAGTTTTTCCCTAGCACATTAGCTACAATGAAACTAACTGTTCTTTCGTGTTGCTGGGACGGACCAATAGGAAACACACTGTACTGGGAAGGTGCCCACACTGAATGAGATTTTTGGTTTTTGTTTGTGTTTTTGAGACAGGATCTCAGTCTGTAGTTCAGGCCAGCCTCAAACTCATTGTGTAGTTCAGGCAGGCCTCTGATTCAGTGATCCTCCTGCGTCAGCCTCCCAAATGCTGGGGTCACAGGCATGTGCCATCATGCACAGCTTTCTGACCTGAAGGATCTTGTCCTGCACCCACTCACAGAGCCCATGACCGTGGGCATGTCTAGAACCCTCTCACCTCCCACACAGAACCCCCACTCTACCGCGCTCCTCCAAGTGAGAGCTAGCATAGGCCTTACATAGAGGTGCTGGAGGCCTTTGAAGTCATCCTTGCGGAGCTCAGAGATGTCATTGTTCTGCAGGTCCAGCAGCGTGGTGTCTGGGGAAATCTCCTTGGGCACATTCTTCAGACCTAAAGGCCCGAGCCACCACAATGTGAGTGCCAGCCCCTAGCCAACTAGTGCTACTGGTTTGGAAGGGTGGACACACACACACACACACACACACACACACACACACACACACACACAGAGTTTTGGCACTGACACAGGGACTTTGCCGCAAATCCGATTGTAGCCAGACAGCCCGCCACGCTCACGTACCCACACTGCCCTCCCTTGCCCACTCCACAGTGCGGACATGTGTCCTAGCTGTTTAAGGACTGACCAAGGTCTGAGCACTGGACAACCCGCAAGTGGCAGTGGCATCCAAAAGGACACATGGTGCTGAAGGTGGGTGTCACAGCGTCCACATCTGGGGCACCAGAAGTGCTGTCAGCTCCTGAAGCCTCCTCATCATTCACGAAGAGTCCGTCATCCAGAGTGAAGTCCCAGAAGCCCTTCTGCTCAAAGGGCAGGGCCTGTCCCAGGGCCAGCAGGGTGGCCAGGAGCCACAGGGGCTGCATGGTGCTTGAGCCTGGGGGCCAGGGTAAGAGGGGGCCATTGTAAGCCCTTTAGCCCACCATCTCACACTGCATCCCCACCCCTCTCCAGGGGCAGCTTGAGCTGAGCAGAAGATGTGGGCATGTGCTGGCCTGCAGAGGATCTCTTTCCAAGCCTCTTGTCCTGGGAAGGACTTGGTTTCATCAGGCCATGGAGCCCACTTTGGAGCGGGATCAGTAAGGCCTGGAAGAGGCTCTGCAGGCCACCTGGACCAATCCCTTTCCAGAGTTTGGGGCGCAGGGCAATTGGGATGCAGTTAGCTAAGCCGGGAAGCCATGAGTCATTTCCTTCCCTGCTGCAGCCCCTTGGCCATGCCCACATTTCTTGCAGAGGCCAAGGCACAGGAGCAGGCTGGGGAAAGAAGGATGTCCTCTGAGGCCACAGGCAGCTCTCAGCAGAGGTCCCTTCCTTCTGCTCCCATGACCCTATCCCGTCCCTGAGCTACCCTGCCTTTCCTGTGTGCCCACACCTGGCATCCTGCAGAGGCCCCTGAGCAGAGGAGCAGGCTTCTGCTGAGTGGTAGGGCAGGGTCAGGCTTGTCTGAGACCCCCCAGGCCGGGGCACTGGGGTGCGGATAGAGAGAAGCTTCCCTGCCCGAGCCTGTCCCAGACACCCACATCTGCCTGCCTCTTCCTCCCCCTGCCTGAGGCTGGCCTGCACCTCACCTTACCAGAAAAGGCTCTAGCCTGACTCCTGGCCAAGGTCCTGCTGTGCTCTGGTCCTTTGTCCTGATCTGTTGAATGGGGCAGATGTGTCCAGCCTGCTGGCTTCCCATGTGTGGCTATCTGGGTACAGCCGGGTACCAGAGCCTTCTGCACACTTGAGCCGCCCTCGTCCAATTCTTTCTTGCATGGAGAAGTGGATGCACTGCTAGCCCCTGGGGTCACAGGATGCTTTCCCTCCCTGCTGGACCCCGGAGACCCCTAACCACTTCTCAGGACCCTGCCAGGCTGGCCCAGTGGGAGCCAGACGCTCCTAGAGTAGGTGGGCAGACCCGTGCTCACCTACCTAAGTGCTGTCTCTTTTCTCCCTTAGTTTGCAATCTCCAGGGCAAGGCAGGGTGGGTAAGGGGCCAGGACCTGGACACCCATGCTGGACGGAGGAGAGGAACAGTGGGAGGGAGGAGGAGGACAGCGTGGCTAGAGGCAACAGTGAGAGGACTGGGGGAGTGGGAGGAAGGAACCGCCCCTCCCCACCTTCCACCTCCACCTCAGAGGGCTTGAGTCAGACCGGTGTTCACGCCCACCTGGGCAGGTGGGGCCTGGGAACAGGGGTCAGCAACCTGCCAGCAGCCTGGGGTCCTGGATCCACACAGTGGCCTGCAGGTCTCCACAGAGCACCCTCGGGGGGCATAGTGGGCAGCCTGTTGATTAACAACCCCTCTTCCAGGAGGGAAGACACACAGGACCTGGGGGCCAACCTTGGAGTTAGGGGCCCTAGAGCATCTGTGCCTAACATCACAGCAAGGGCTGCCTCAGAGGGCTGCTCAAAGGACGGGTGGCAGGGCTTGGAGACTGTCTACTAGGGTCCTGAGGTGGAGCAGAATGGGGTTTGGTGGGGTCTCTGTGGCCTATGGCTAAAGGGTAGGGGCTGAGTGGGCTTCTCAGCATAGCCATCCTTTCCCTCAGAGAACTGGCATGGTGCTCAGTGCCCAGAATGCCACAAGGAGGGGGCAGGCTAGACATGGAGGAGCCCCGAGAAAGCTGGAGAGTCTGGGAGCACCCTGAAAAAATGAGTTATCTCCACTTCAAGGATAAGACAACTGAAGCCTAGAGGACAGGGGTGGGGTGATGTCCCACAGTCCTTCAGTCACACTGCAGCCCTGGATGCAGGAGGCTCCCACAGAGACACGAAAGGCTCCAGCAATTAACTCTCACACCCTCCCACTACCACTAGGGCCTCTGGGCTGCAGTTTCCCGTTAGTGGCCTCCCGGGAGTGCACTCTGAGCTCCCTGGGTGCTGCCACCTCAAAGCAAAAAAGAGAAGCAGGCCTGGCAGTGAGACCGGTGCAGTGACTCAGGTGTGAGTGGGAGGGGCCTGACTCCCGGAGCGTGGCTGCCACCCCAATAGTGCTCTCCTTGTCTCCTGTCTGAAAGCCAGTGCAGTGCTCAGCTCCGGACTGCTCCAGGTCACAGCCAAACAAGACACGCTGGCAGCCTCTGAGAACATGGAGGGGCTGTGCCAGGCATTCAGGCCAGGCCAAGAGCGGCGGGTGCAGGGCTTGAGGTCTGGCTGGCCCGGGAACGTGCCTGCAGATGTGTGGCTGGCAGCTGCCAAGGAGTCGATGTCGGGCAGTCTCTGTGGCCTGGGCCCCAGGCTGTCTGGCCCTACTGAGCAACCCGACCTGAACCCTGACATGCAGGCTGCAGCCCACCCAGCCTCTGGCCTGGATGGCTGCAGGGTATGCTTGAGTGTGAAGCAGAGAGGAGGGATGCATGCTGCCCACGTGCATGGGTCTCCTAAAGGCTGTGTGCGTGTGCCTGCGCGCCCGCATGCGTACATGGCGTGGGGGCTGGAGCCTCGCCCGTCTCACTCGGCCATCCCCTGAACTCATGGCCTTTGCAATGCAGTGCAGATGCCCAAGTGTGGTGGCCGGAGCAGCTCCTTCCTGTTGTGTCCCTGGCACTCCTGGACACAGCTGGCTCCCAGGACACTCAGAGGACAGGATGGACCTGGACCTAGGTGCCAGAGGCTATGTTGGGAGGTGTTTAGGTGGTTGGGTGTGTTGAGGGAAGGCCTTCTCTCTCTTGACCCCACTCTTCCAAGATATTTCTCGAAAGGAACTGAGCAGAGCTGCCCCCCTTACTGGGGAAATCTAGGCTCCTTGCTAGAACCTTTGAGCAAGGACAAGATGCAGCAGAAAACTCAAGTGATTGCTTTATCTAGTCACCCCTCTCCTCTCTTGACCAAAATGATATGACCCTTTTAACACTTGCTGAAGGGATAAACCGAGGCTCAAAGAGTTTTCCCAACACTCCTCGCCAAGGCCACATGGCAAAGAAATAGTCGTATCTTGGTACTCAATTGCTTTGAAACTCACCAAATTTGCATTTTGATATGAAAATTTTGTCCTGGAAAATGTTGCTTCTTTGGTATTGGACATGCAAGTTAGCACTTGTCGGTGTCAGCTGCCTGGCGGCTCACTGCCCTCTCCAGCCCAGACTGGCCCTCATGGTTCTAGGACTCATAAAGCCTCCCAAAACCAACTGAGGGAAAGTACTGAGGTACCATGGTGGCAGAGCCAGGACCTCACTGCCTCTGTTCCTGTCTTGGCCAGAATGAGCCTTGGTCCTGGGGAGGGAGGCTGGGGTTTCCTGCAGCCCCTTCTCCCTCCCTGGTCCTCTTTCTCTGCCAGGGGCTCTGCTTGGGATGAGACTCAACCTTCTTAAGGTTTCAGGGAGGCTGGGAGCTGGTCTCTCTTTAGGAAGTGATCAAGGCTGAGCAGGGACTCAGCCCTCTGGAGGACAAACGTGGCCCCAGGGTCTGCCCTCTGCTTCACCTTCCAGTGAAACTTCACAAAGTCCCCAACCTGTGGCTACCCAGGCTCTGGTCCCTAGGGGGCAACCAGGGCTTCACTGGTTGGCACCTCCTGGGGAAAAGCAGCGGCAAGTTGGGGCTCAGCCCTGCTGGTGTCAACCCTTCCGGGGTCCTCGACGTAGTGGGCCAGGAAAAGGCAGTGTGAGGAAGCAGGGAAGAGCCTGGATCCTGACACCTTGAGGAACTGTCATTACAGGGAGGGGCGCAGCTGTGTGGTCCTGCAGATCCTTCTGTGGCCACCCCAGGTGCTGTCCTGGCCCAGAGTCACAGCAGGTGGGTAAAAAAGGTGAAAGGCAGTGTGGATGTTGGGGCGGTACCTGAAGGCCCAGAGGTACCCAAGGATTCCCCCTGCCCCAGCAGGGTGGAGGGCTCTGGCTGTGGTCTCCAAGTGGGAAAAGGGAATCAGAGACCTGGAAAGGAAGGGAGGACAAAGCCCAGCCCTACTCCTCAGGTGGTGACTCACTCGCATGCCCTGCATCTTCCCCCAAAGAATGCTGGGAAGCTGGCACTTTCTGGAAAGCCAGAGAAGGGCAGGGCTGAGTGGTACCGCCACCCCTCTCCCCACCATGAGTGCAGCCCCTTGGGCTCACCCTGACTGGGCTCGGTAAGATCATAGAGCCCAAGTGATGGCACATCCCTGTCATCCCAGCACTCGGGAGGCTGAGGTAGAAAGATCTCAAGTCCACCTCATTCTGGCCAAACCCTGACTCAAAAACCTGAGAACTAATAGTGGGCTGGGAACATATCCTGGTACAAAGGCCCTTGTCTAACCCCCAGTACTGAGGTGGGGGGAGGTTTGCAGAGGCCTAAATAAGTGGCCAAGGTGTGGTGTGGCCCTGACCTCCCTCTAGCACAGCATCTGAGCACAAGAGGGTGAGGGTGGGGATCACACAGGCCACCCCCCACCCCGGGTCCCAGTGGAGCACGCAGGGGCAGGCAGAGTCAAGGTGAGAAGAACCCGAGCTCGGCCAGCCTGCAACTCAGCCTGTAGCCAGGCACTTGGGGAGAGCATCTGCCAGCCCCAGAGTCTTGGTACTGAGGGGTCCCCTGTGCTGGTGGCAGCCCGGAGGTGCTCGGGGTGAGGACTGCCGCCAGGATTGGGGAGGACAGCCTGGAAGGTAGGAGTGGGGCAAAGGGCCATGGCGGGTGTACCAGTCAGGGGCGCTGGAGGGGAGAGTGGGTCACTGAGGTAGGTGAGGCTGATATCAGAGGCCCCTGACACTGGGATTCTTGTGGGATGGAACAGACTTGTGTGGGTGCTCTCTTTGGGGTGGGGTCAGGGTAGCATCCCCAGCCCCTGCAGCAGATGCCAAGGAATCAGAAGTCCTCTCTGGAGGCCCCAGATGCCAACTGTCAAGTGTGACCTACTTACAAATCCTCTCCCTGGGCATTTGACATTGTCACTGGGACACTCACTCTATGGCTTTGAGTGACTATGGGATATTGGTAAAGGAGGGTTAGGGTTAGTTCTTGCTTTGAAAACAGCCCTGAAGACATCCCTGGGGAGAGGTCCTGCTCAAAAGACAGAGGCTGGCAGCCCTCCTCCCTGGGCTTCTTTCTGGGCAGGGTGCAGAAACAATGAGGGAATTGATACCCACTGTGACCAGGGTCCTCGGGGCTGGAAGGTAGACCAGGAATGCCAGGCTGCCATGTCCAGGTAATCACTGGCCACAGGAGACCCCTCTGGCCCAGCCCAGAGGGCTGCAGAGAGGCCTGCATCTTCCTGTCAGTACAGCTATGCAGCCTTGCCCACAGCACCCACATGTGGGAATATGCCACGTGGTGTCCCTACTGCCCAACAGCTCTTCCAGGATGTGGTGGCACAGGTAGCTAGTGTTATCAGGAGGCACTTGCCTGTACCCTGGGAACCCTCCCCAGATGGCTCTTCATTCTCTTGTTCCCTTCCCTGCAGGGCCCCATGCCAGGTCTGTCCCCACCTGAGACATGGCGCACTTGCCTGATTTCCACCTCCTTGCCCATCCTGAGTCCCAATCTAAGAAGGTTCAGGGAACAGACAGGATGGTGGCACCCAGATGAGGCCACTCAGAGCCCCTGAGGCTGGGGCTCTGTAGACCTGCACCTTGCCCAAGAGGAAGTAGAGGCAGTGTTTGCCCAAAGGAGAAATGAGGAATACCTGGGCAGGGTTCCTGGGGTGTGGTTGGGAAACTAAGTCTCTGCTCATGCCACAGACCAGCCTATGTAGCAGGGGACTATGCTCAGTGCTGCACTTACAGGAGCCTGAGGCTCCCCAATCTTGACACAAAGCCCCAGAGTAATGCTGGCTGGACAGTGTGTAGTTGGCTACCAAGTACCAAGGACTTGCCCCCAAGAGACAGGGCCCTAGGTAGAGCCAGGGTGTCAGCCGTTCACACATGTGTCGGTAACACTGAGGGCAGCAGCCTCCCCAGCCCTCCCTCCCAGGCAGAAAGAGCAGAGGGATGTGGCATGCAGTTGGGCAGCTGAGGTCAGAGGGGACCAGGAAATAGGGTGAGAAAAGACAAGGGGGAGTGGTAGAAGTGGGGCAAGAACCAAGGGGGCCACAGGGTGGCGATGAAGGGGCACAGACCAACCGAGAGCCCGAGGTGGTGCTGTGGAAATCTGCAGGAGCCCCAGGGACTGGAGAGGGCAGAAAGCGAGCAAGCAGTATAGCTGGTGGGGATGGCAGAGTCACAGGCATCTCTAGCCTGGTGAGGGCATGGCAGAGCCAGGGGCGAGATAGGGAGGGTAGCTGGAGGCCAGGGTGGGACAGCAGAACAGTGTAGAGCTGGCACTGGGCCCTACCTGGGGCGAAGCAGCCAGGTGCAGGCCGGCAGTTAGTGGGCTTGGGGATGTCCGTGTGTCTGCTGTGTCTGTCCGTTGGGCAGGCCCCGCCGAGAGCAGCTGCGCACTCCTGGGCAGTTGGAGGAGAGAGCGAGAAGAGGCAGCAGTGGGAGGGAGGCTAAAGGCTGGGCTAGCGGGCGGAGACTGGTAGGGGGCGGGGAAGGAGGTTGAGAGGAAAGAGGGGGCTGGTGGAAGGAGCAGGAGGGAGAGCAGAAGGAGGGGCAGGCGGGCTTCCCGGCCCCCTGGCAGCTTCAAAGGGAGCAATTTTCTTTGAGAAGGCTGGGTTAGCTGCACCCTTCCTCCTTCAGCGTCTCCTCAGGACACTAGCCCGCTCAGAGTCACTTGGGCAAGAGCCCCCAGCCTCAGGGAATCCAACTTTCCACTGCCCAGATGAGGACACTGAGGTGCTTACTGGCACGCTGCCAGGTGGAAGAAAGTGAGGGGGAGGTGGCCCAGGATTCTGTCGTGAGCCCACCCAGAACCTCCGGAGGCCTGGGTTGCAACAAGGGCTGGTTTCTTGGGCTGGGAGAGGTGGTCAGGCCTTGTGGGTTTCTGGAAGCACCCTTCACACCCTCTCCTCACCCCAGCCTTCCCTCCATCCCAGTTCCTAGACAGAGGCTGTGGTCACATGGGCCCAGAGCACATAGGAGCATTCTGCTGGTTCTGGAGGTCCCTAGCTTGCCTTCCCTGAGGCCAGAGAGAAGCTGAGGGTCAGGAAGCTGCTAGGGGTAAGTTATGCTCTTTACTACTCTGTCCCTGCAGGCCCCTAGGCCACAACCCCAAGGAGACACTCTGTGCTCCTCTGCTCACTTTCAGGGCTTCGTGGGCACAGCCTGCCAAGTCCCGGCTACTTCCTGGGGCCCCAGTGAACCCACCTGGGCCTGTGTCTGGCCTCCTGGTTCCTAGAATCCCACTTCCTTCCTGTGTCCATCCCTCTCCTGCCACAGGGCTTCACAGACAAGGGATGCTGGAGCCAGTGACTCTGAGATCTGCAAAAGAAGGAGAACAGAGACAGGGTTAGACCCAGCTAAGCCAAGCTGGCAGAAACAGCGGTGGAGGGGAAGCCAAGAGTAGCTGGGAACCAAGGGAGGATGGCAGGGGTGGGGGTTGAGGGTTTCAACGCACTGGAGCAGCACTCAGTTATAGGGTGGGGTCTGGAAGGTCCCATGCCTAGAACTGTCCCTCCTAAGAAGGTGTAGCCTGGGCTGGGCAGAGTGGGAGGTGGGAGAGCTATCTGCCACTATGGGCCAGTGGTTGGCTTGGCGGCAGGCTGCTTCCTGAATTCTTCATTTTCTTTTCATTTCACTTTTGTCACGTGGTGCTTGGACCCAGGGCTGCTCCCCAGCCCCATGAGGGTTTTAGTATTTACCTTGGACAGACTCAGACAGATAGACCTGTTTATATGAACCAGACTAGATATCATGTGGCTTTTTGCCAATGGTGGTGCTTGTAAAAACTCTATGAATATACCAAATAAGAACCATTGAATCGTATGTTTTATTTCTTTGAGACAGGGTCTTACTATGTAGTTCATTCTGACCTTGAACTCACTGTGTAGCCCATGCTAGCCTAAAACTCAAGACAATCTTCCTGCCTCAGCTTCCTGAGTGCTGGGATTACAGGTGTATGACACCATTGTCAGCTAAATTGGGCATTTTAAGTGGGTGATTTTTTTTTAAGTGGTATTTTTTTTAAAAAACAGAAAAAGTTTACATAAGATAGGTCTGCTGCCTGATAGGCCTGTGACCAAGTATCGTAAGGAGGGGCCTTGGAGATGGCGATGAGATGACATCCTGCCCTTGAGCGGGG
>PVIR01014518.1:0-22278 GCA_004026965.1 Petromus typicus | reverse complement strand
CCCAGAGCAGAGAGGCAGCACCTCAGTCCCTGAGCCTGCCTCCATCCCTTCACCACCCTGGTCCTCTGCTCTCTGTGCAGGATACCCTGCTGAAGTAACTCCGGGATAGGGACAGCGCCTATCCCTGCAGCAGATATTGATACTCCTGCTCTCTGGCCTTGAGGGGCTGGGAGGGAGAGAGAGGCAGGAAGGAAGAGCAGGCATTTCCTGAGGCCCTGAGGCTCTTGAGGAGGAGGCAAGGCACAGCTGTCTAGAGAGATGGTGGGAGGAGGGGGCAGAGCCCAAGCCCTGCTTGCCCATGTGGGACTGTGGGACATCCCGGACAGGCCCCAGAGCCCTGGCTTGGACACTTCTCCAGAGGGCTGTAGAGGGCCAGGCCACTGTGCCATCACTGGCCTGACCCACCTTGCCCAACTCTCTGCCTGGGAAGTCCCTTCTATTGCGTGATGACACCAGGGACATGACCTGGGAAGGGGCCTGGGCCTTTCTCAGAATTTTGTGGGGGAGCCCTGGGTAGCTGGCTTTGGGCTTCTAGGGACAGTTGTCTTTCCCTGGGCACCTCCCTGCCCATCCACCAGGCTAGGCTGAGCCCAGAGCAGGTGCTCTGGGGGGCAAGGCCAGGTGTGCAGAGGGGCTGAGGCTGAGGCAGGGGCGGAGGGAGGGGCCCACAAGGAGGGGGCTGGGCTCAGGTAGAGCTCAGCCAGCCACCACCCCTTAGGCCTGTGTGGAGAAGGATCCAGCACAGGCTGTGGCCTGTCCCCTTGGGCAGTTGGCTTGCAGCTGTTTGTACCCTAGCTTCAAAGCCGAGGGGAGAAGAGGGTTACACGGGGAACAGTCTGGAAGGCGTCTGGTTCCCTTCCTGGGAAGCTGGGAGATGGCCTGTTGTGCAGAGGTGGCAGCTGCTTGTCCTGTGAGTTTCTGGAGTCTGAAAAGAAGGACCACCTGGGCTGGAGCTTCGGGGGCCTCTGCCAGCCTCCAGGCTCCCTCTGTCTTGTTCCTTGCCTATGTCTCCCTGGCGAGTGACTGGTTCTTCAACCCCAGTGTGATTCCTCCCCATGTGTTCTGACAATCTGGGAACATGCAGGACTGGTCTCCACAGGGGCCACGGAACCACAAGACAGTCTTGGGAAACAGCAGGGGCCACAGTGGTCAAGGTGGGCAGGTGGAAGCCCAAGCCCTGTCCCCATGGAGCACGTGCTTTGCTGCACCGTGAGCAAGGCCCAGCTTGAAGCAGCAGAATGGGGGCCAGGTAGAACAAGGGTGCTTAGACAGAAGGGCAGGGAGGGTTCTAGAGGAGGGGCTGTGCTGTGGGTTCCTCCAAAGTCAGCCCAGAGCAAAGGGTTTCTCCCATGGGGTAATCTGCATATCTCAGCCTCCAGGACAAGTGTCCAGCCAGGAACACTTATGAGCATACGACCCTGCTCAGACTGCCCTAAGTTCCATCTTTGCTTGGACCTCCTGCCCAACCTGCCACCTGGACCATCAGTGGCTGAGCAAGGATAGGTGAACACCAGACCCACAGGCTTCTCGAGTGGCCTTCAAGTGGTGATTTGGAGCTAGGACACTCCCTGGGACTTTCTGGGTGCAAGGAGTGGGGCCAACATGCCCAAGGGGTAGCTAAACTGGTGCTAGTGAGCTGAGCCTCCCGCATCTGGAAGCGTCCCAGCACCAAGGGCCCAGGCGGGGCTGCTGAAAGCCTGCAGTCTTCGGGCCAGGAGCTTTTTTTGACCTTCCCTCAGGACATAATCACACAGCATCTCTCCCCTCAGGCCACTGGGGGCTGTAATTTCAGGGCCCAAGGGGGCTTCTGGGGGCTGGCCGAGTCTAGTCTAGCTATCTTTAGAGGCATGGAGTGGGTGTGACTAGATCAGGGGACAGAGCTAGTGGCTGTGCCCTCAAAGCCTGGGAGCCAGAGCGCCTGGGACTCATGTCCTTCCCTTAGGCCAGCATTGCTGAGCAGTACTGTCTGTGGCCTGTGGGACCAGGAAGGACAGGAGGGGTTGAGGCCTAGTCCCTGTCCCCAGTCTGTGATCTGAGTGCCTAGCAGAGTCCAATGTCTCCCGGGTTGTCCCCATGTGCCACCTTGGTGGCAGAGGCCATGAGGGGAGCTACTGGGACCTGCTGCTCTAGGCAGGAGGGAGGCCTGGAGCAGAAGGTAGGAAAGGCTAGGCAGGGAGGCCTACGGGCCAGAGAGAAGTTTAAAGCCTGATGGGGCTGGAAGCAGAGGTACAAGGTCCCCTGGGGTCCCCAGCAGAAGACACAGGCCCAGCTCAGAGGAGTAGAAGGCTCCTTGTCCCTTTCTCCACCCCTAAAGTTGTTAGCTTTGTGCATGCCCCCTGGTCCCTACTGTCCCAACCCTGAGTCTTACCAATATCACCTCAGCACCCATCTCAGCCTGGAACTGGGTCCAGTCCCAGGCCTCTGTGCCCTGTCTCTTACCCTGGCCATGTAGAGGCTCAGCTCTTTGGGGTTACTTGCTGGGCACCCTCGGAAAGAGCCAGCACCAGCCAGAAGAGGAACACAGTGAACACCTGCCTGACACGGACACAAGGAGGCCATGGCCACTAGGAAGGCAGAAGCCACATTTGCTCCTGAACGGGGTTCCAATGGGAATGACCCTTATAGTGCCAGCCTAGACTAGGGTGGCTGGCTGTGACCTGCCCCTCCTATATTGTCACAGACCTAAAGCCCCCAGCTGCTGGCTGCTGGGACCTCCTAACCTAGCCCCGAGATCCTGGTCTTCTTTGGTAATCTCCTTACATGGAGGGGGGCACCTTTGTCTCAGCTATGCCTCTTTTGCTAGTGACAGTCTGGGGACATGCAGGACTGGTCTCCTTGTCCTGACTCAGGCCAGCCTGGCTCCAGACTGTCTAGCTCTAGGGTATGTAGAAGGGGCTGCAACCCCTCTCCTCCTCTGGCCAGGTGACGACTCTGAGAGCCTCCTGTAAATTTCCCTAATTCAAACCTCTGGCCTCTGAGAAGGGAAAGACTCTGCTACTCCATGGTAGCCCAGGCCCAACCCCCTCCTGCCTGAGAGGTGGAACTGAGCAGGGGACCACACATGGGATGCCTGTTCTCCTCCCCACCTCTTCCTGACAGGGACTTTCTCTCCTCTTCTCCTATTATGTCTAGGGGAGCTCTGAACTCAGAGCTCTGAAGAGGACCAGGACAGGAGGCTGTTGCTAGAGGGGCTGAAGTGGCCTGGTTGGGGGCGGGGTGGGGAACACTGGGAAAATAGGGCTGCTGACCTCTGACCCCCGCCAAACAGGAAGTGCCATATCTGTGGGCCAGGCCCCAGAAGAGAAGGAATGCAGGGATGAGTCCAAAGCAAACACTCCGCCAGCTTCCCAGGCCTCTTACCCTGCCCCCCAGTCTGGCTCTTTTTTAGCCGAGAACAAGTGTGGGGGGTGGGAGGATAGGCAGACACAGTTCTCAACCCAGCCAGAGCTGAAGGCAGTGAGGTCTCTGCAGTGGACATCTTTATAACCTTCCCCCCAACACACCCACAAAGATGGGGGCTGGTCCCTCTCCTGCTACATTCTGCCTGTCTGCCACCTGGTGCCATGGTATCATGAGCTGTAGAAGTTGATTCAGGGTCCTGAACTCATTCCCTTAGTGCTCTGCACACAGACAGGGAGACTGCCTCAGTGGCCCCAGTGTCCTCACTGAGCACAGTCCTATTGAGCTGTCACTTCCTGCAGGGATCCACTACTCACATAGTGTGGTCAGCACTGCAAGCTGACCTTGCTTACAGTCAGCAACTCTAGTCAGGGGGCAGTCACTGCAGTTCATGAGGCTAGAACTACAGGGATGGGCCTGAACTTGCACAAACCAAGGAAGGGTTCAGTCCCCAGCAAATGGCTTTGTTTTATTCCCAGTAAGGGAGATTGAAACCAGGCCCTTTGCACTGAGCTATATTGTCAGCCCTCTTTTTTGTTGTTTTTTTTGGGTTTTTTTGAGACAGAGTCTTGTTTTGCAGTTCAGGCTGGTCCTGAAGCTCAGCCTCAAACTCAGCAATCCTCCTGTTTCTGACTCCTGAGTGCTGGATTACAGGCCTGAGCCACCACGCCCAGTACTGTGGTGTGTGGTACTGATTGCTGGCGGGCATGAGTCACCATGCCTGGCATTGTTGTATGTGGTTACCAGGATCTAACCTGGGCCCTTGCGCTTGCAAGGTAGGCACCCGAACCACTGAGGCTAAATCTCCAGCCCCCTCAGTCCTCTTTTTGTTTTTTATTTTGAGACAGGGTGTCCTAAATTGTTCAGGTTGGGTTCAGACTGGCAATCCTCCTGCCTCAGCTTCCCAGGGTGCTGGGATTGTAGGTGTGCAGCACCGTGCCTGGCTTCCAGCACTTTCTTTAACCTGGTCACCCAGTTAGTGAGCCCTATATCCCTGGGCAAGTTACCTGACCTGCCTACACCTTAGCCTCTCACCTGTGAGCTGGGGTAGGGCTGACTGGCTGTAGGTGTGTGTGAGGGGATCAGGCTGAGGGTTCTGGGGCCTGAAAGATGTGAGTGGGAGAGAGAAGGTGCTCCCCGTAAGGTACACGGGAGTGCTTAGCTTCTGGTGGCTCTAAGACAGAAGACAAGTCCCAGCCTTCACGGACAGCTGAGCCCATCTGTGGGTCCCTGCCCGGGCCTAGGGCTCTTCCTGGATGACGGGGCTCAGGTATGGATAGTGCCAGGAGCAGGGGATGCTGGCTGCAAGGGGCTTTCTGAGGTGCTGAGGCGCTGTGCCCTCTGAACCACTTGCTGACTAACCAGTGTCTAAGGTGTGGCCTAAGACCACGGGGCAAAAAAGAGCCAGGGCCTACAGTTTACACCTGGGAGGGAGGGAAGCAGCCATGAGTTTGAATAAGAAGTATTTATTATGTTCAAGCACAAACCAGTACTCTCCTGTCCCTGACTTCTGCTGGACATATCCATGAATGGGCTCCGCTAAATCTTCCTCCTTGGATGGAGCTCCACTGGGGAAGGTGGACAAGGGCTATGAGCCCTCCTCTCCTTGCTGGGGATGGAGGACCACACCGTGGTAAGCCCGGATACAAGAGAAGGCTGCGGACAGGATGCAGTCCTGGTCAATGAGGTTGTCTCCGGGAGTATGGAGATGAGGTTGGAGTCCTGGGCCATACGTGTGTTGCAGATGGAATTCAGGGGCACCTGTCTGTGGTGAAGGGGACAAGATAGAGCAGGAGAGAGAAGTGCCAGGAAGGAGGGGTAAGCACCGCACAAAAAGAGACACAGAGAGAGAGCCCCTCAGGGTGAGTAGAGCTGTAAAATAGCAAACGGCAGGATCACAATGGGGGAAGAGGGGGAGGCAGACTCTGTTGATGCTTGGGCCCTGAACATACCTTGCCTTCGACACCTTGCCAGGCACAGTGGTCTGCAGTCCTCTTCCTTGGCTGCTTGTGCCTGCCAGTCCTGGACAGAGCCTCCAGGCATAGTCACTGCGATAGACGTACAGGTGGATTGGGGGACAGCAGAATGATCACCTGCTCCTGCCTGCTGCTTCCCAAAGGCCTCTGGGAAGGCAGAGCTCTACCTGATTTTGTGGTAGCTCAGGCATAACACCTGCAGGCCTCGAGGCCGAGAAGGCTGCATGGGATGGCCTACAACTGGTTGTGGTCCAGCAGCAGCTTGGCCTGGGAGGTACACAGGCCTCAGAAGAACATAGCATGGATGCCGCTGGCACAGGGCTTGTTGTGGGACAGGTGCAGGAACTCAAGGTTGAGCTTCATGTGCATGAACACGTAGCTCAGGATGCACTTGATGAGGTTGTGATACAGTACCAGGCACGGCAGGAAAGAAGGCATGTGCACCAGCCGGTTGTGGGACAAGTCGAGGGTCTCTAGCTTTGGTGGGTCAGGCACACAGGTGCTAAGGGGGGTTGGGGCAGAGTGTCCCCACCCAGCTGCAAGAGAGCTCCAGAGCTGGCACCCTGAATCCAGGACCCTAGGTCCATACTCATGTGGCAGCAGCTGCCACAACTCCTGAGGCAGGACAGGCCCTATGCAGCTTCTGTTGCCCACTCTGTGCCCTGAAGCCTGAGAAGGGATCTGGGTGGGGCCTGAGCCATGCAGGGCTGGTGCTGCCAGTCCTGAGGTGGAGATAGGTACTGTCTCACGTACCCTTTGGTATATGCTGGTGTAAAGGGATGCTGAAAGGCTGATGGTGAAGTTCAGGTCGCCCCCTCTGTGGGGCCACCATGAGCCCCTGGTCACTCTATGGTGGACCCCGAAGGCCCTGACCCCCGCAGTAAGAAAGCCTCAGTCCCTGCAGGTCTCCAAGGGCAGAATGGGTCAGAGCCAGGAAAGTGGCTCCTTCCAGTGACAGTGACATCCTTAGCCTCTGTGGGTGGAGCCAGCTGTTCAGGCAGAGAAAAGACTTCAGCAGCACAGGCACCGGCCTGCAGCCAGGTGAAGGACAGGGCTTGACTGGCAGCCAGGCCTGCGGCAGCAGGCAGCCCCTCCCAGCTGCTGTCAGCTTTCCTTTGCCCCCTTGGCAAAAGAGGGAGAGGAAAATGGAATAATTAAACCCAAATGTCCTGCTAACTTTTTCCTGGAACGTGAGGTTGCAGGGTGGGAGGCCCCTGTCCCAGGAATGGTGGGTGGGACTGTCTGTGGACCCTCGCTTCCAGTATACTACTTTCTTCCCTCCAACCTCACCTTATCTTGGTGGTCTCCAGACCCTCTTAGACCTCTCACCACTCCCCATTATTCCCAGAACTCTGGGCCCTGTGGCATGCCTATAAGTGCCAGCACTCCCATTTAACTGTCTAAATCTGAGGAGTCATTCTAGACCCTTCTTGGGGTAGGTTAATGTTGGATCCTGAAAGATATGTCTGCATAGCCCCTAGGAATGTGACCTTATCTGGCAAAATGACCTTTGCAGATGTAGTGAAGGTCAGATGTGGACATGGGCTCATCCTGGATTACCTGGGTGGGCCCTAAACCCAATGACAGTGTCCTTTCAGAGGCCAAACAAGCCTGAGAGATACAAACAGGATGCAAACTGTCTGGAGACAGAGGCAGAGATGAGAATGAAGTGGCCACAAACCATTGTACACTTTGAGAGCTCAGAGGGAGCCCCCCCCCCCACCTCACCCCTTCGATTCCAGATTTCTGGCTCCAGAAATGGGAGCAAATCCACTTCCGTGGGTTCAGGCTGCCTGGGCTGTGGCTGGGTGTCTGCAATGGTAGCCCTATGGTAACAGACTCTTCTCCTTGCTCTGCTGCCTCCCTTCTGTGTCCCTTCCTGCTCCTGTTGCCTCATGGTGAAACCCCACTCTCCCTGGGCCAGCTCTCCTGTCACTGCTGCCCCCGGGAGCTTCCTGGGTGGGAGGAACACATGGAAGGCCTTGAGAGCTGGCAATAGCCTGAAGGGGCAGGAAGGGACTGAAGGGGCAGGAGGGAAGCCCCAGTCTCCCTTTCTGGGGCTTATGGCTCCACATCACTCTCTTGGCTTCTCTGCATAACCCTCTGTGCTATCTCTTGCTCTCTGTGTGCCTGTTGGGGTGCTGCTCCAGAGCAGGGCACTCACAGCAAATTGACTGAAGTTCGGGGGACCCGGCAGGCCTCCTGGAGCCGGTTGTTGCTGAGGACCAGCCACTCAACTGCTCAGTCACCTCCTCAATGAGGTTGGTGCCCAAGTGCAGCTCCTAGGGTGGGGAAGGGCCAGGGTGAGGGGCTGGCAGCCTGGCTAGGCTGTGGCTCTCAGGGCCTTGGCACTTCTGGTGCCCCTGAGGGACACACCAGAAAGCATCACCAGTGGGGGTGGCCTTTGCAGGGGCCTATGTGACTTTGGAAGGTTGCCTCCAGCTGAGGAGAGGCCTGCTGGCTTTTAGCCTTGTGAACAATATTGGAAAAACTCCCCAGCCAGCTGCTCTGTGCCCCTTGGTGGATTCTCTGCTTATTTGACTGTAATGACATCATCTCTGGTTACAGCTTGTGTCTAAATGTCCTCAAAGCCTCATGTGGTCATAGGTGGGGCTCCTCAGACTGCCTGGATCTAGGGTGTGTGATGCTGGGATTGATTCACGGTGCAATGCTAGGATTAAGGGTTTGAGTGCTACCTGCACTAAAGGCAAATAGCCTGAATAAACTATAAGGGATGGAAACTATCTTATTGCTTCTGTTTGCTTGCTTGTTTTTGCTGTCTTCTGCCTGTACTACCTTGCCATGACTGTTTCTCCCATGTGATGCCCCTTTGCCGTGGCACCCTGCATTGGAGTCAACCAATTATCAACTGAAACTGCCACAAACTGTGAGCCAAAATAAGCCTTTATTCTTTTAACTTTGGGTGCTGGATATTTTGTCTCAGCAACAAAAAAAGTAATTAAGACATCTTCCCATCCTGGGGGTTCCCAGCTCATCTGCAGGAAGAATGGTAGGCCAGGATGGAAGGCCCGCAGTTGATTCTGGTCTAGCTTCAGGTTAGAGCAGGCTGCAGAGAGACTGGAAGGCCAGGGGACAGAAGCTCCCATCATGCAGCTGGTTCACTTCTGCGTTCAGTGTTAGCAGCTGGTTGAGCCCCACAGTGAGGGCCAAGGGACACAGTGAGCCTTTTGTCTGCTGGTGGTGCTTCCTGGTCTGCATCTCCCTTCCACCTCCCTAGCTGCCTCTCTCCTAACCCCAGGGCCAACCCGCGACCCTTACCCTGGAAACTGCTTCTCTGCAGGCCCTGTTATACTTGAGTCTCAGCTCCTGCGGAAAGGCAGGCAAGGCTGGCACTGTGGACAGTGAGTTCCTATTCAGGTTCCGCTGCTTCAGCCTCGACAAATTCTCTGGGCAAAAGAGCACGACTGGGATCTGGGTGCTGCTGGTAAAAGACCAGGCCTTCCTGGGCATGGCCAAAGGAAACCTCAATTTGGTCACATTGTGGCTTCCAGGTTCCTGTTGGAACTAGGCCTATTTGAGGGCTGTCCTTTGCTCCTGCATGAGGCCCAGGAGCCTCTGCTGCTCCCCAAGTCCCAGCTACAGACCATGTAGCCCAAATCACAGAAGCCCTCTCTGCTGGGTATGGTGCACAGCATGCCCTCCAAGGCTGCCCCAGCAGCCCACCCTGTAGCCCAGTGAGTGCTTTAGGTCATCCGAGATTGTCAGCTCCTCAAGGCCCAGTCCTGGAGAGCAGGTCACTGCTGCAATGTACCGAGAAGGCATGAGGGTGCAGGCCTTGACTATCCACTTTGTTCTTGCTCACTTCAGGTTGAGGAGCCCCAGGAATGTGTGAGCTGATCATGGTGATTTTGTTCTCTAGGCACACACAAGACAGCCTTATTCCAGGCCTGCCGTCTGACACTCTGAATTTCCTACTCTCCTGGGTCAGGGCATCTCCTCACTGTCAGCCAGGCTCCTGGAGGAGTGGGCCATGCCCGGTACAGCAGAGTGGCCATGTACCTCACCTCTGCTGGAAGAGAGACTAGGGTCAGTCAGGGCAGGAACATGTTTCATCTTGACATTGCTGTAGTCAATGGCTGCTTGGGCCAGGAGGCACTAGGCTGGCAGGGAAGGCATGGCCTGCTCTGTGGTGCTCAGGTCTGCAGGTCCAGACCCGTGCCTTCGCCTGCTTCCTGGCCTCTTCTGCCCACGGCCTCTGCTGTGCTCCTTCTATGGGTTCTTAGCCCCATCCTGGATTGGTAGGAGATCCCTTGAGGAAGACAAAGGCTGTCCTGGTCACAAGCAACAAAGGAAGCCTGAGGGGCAAGACCTTGCCAGCAACAGGCTGAGAAGGGACATGGCTTTGGAGGAGCTTCCTTGCGTCCTACGCATGAGGCCCTGGGCTTGTGCAGGAACTGAGCATCTGGTGACATTGCACCTGTCTTGGCCAGTCCTCACTTTTGGGGACTCTCCTGGGCTTGAGGTCCCTTTTCCTGGATTTCTGGCCCGCCTTTCTGTCCCAGCTCTCTGACTCCGCGCCCCAGCCTCTTGTTCCTCCCCAACTTCTTCCCCAAGGCCAGTGCACATGACTCCTCTCTCAGAGCCAGTCACAGCCTCGTGGATGCCCTCTGGTTTGGGGTGGAGGGTTGGCTGGAGCTCTGGTGGGTCTCTCCTTGGAGCTAGGCCACGCCTTCGGCCAATCTCGCTACCTGTCCTCAGGCCTGTCCAGACCGCTGGTCCCAGAGATGGGCTGAGCCTGCCCTGCAGAGGGAGCCAATGTGGGCCAGGTTGGCCAGACTTCAACGCGGCAGGGGATGCCCTTCTTTCCCCAAGCTGGCCTGCCTACCTTTCAGAAGGGAGGGAGCTCTTTTCTGTTGCTGGGCGGTCCTGAAATTCACTGGGACTGGGAACAGGCTGATCTTGCCTACTTAGGAGACTTCTGGTCCTACTTCCTCTCGCTCCCCCAGGACCCTTGAAGACAGGGGCAGGGCATTGCTTCAACACCTTCTCCATCTCCTGTGGTGAGCAGGGGTCTTGAATGTGCCTCCCACAGGTAGCTTATGGGGAGACAGAGGGGCTTTCGGAGGTGGTACCCAGTGTCTGCAGAGTGGCTGAGTTGTGGGGAGATAGGCAAGGTTGGAGGTCACCTTGAGAGACTGTCAGTGACATCAGAGGAGGGGTGATAACCCTAGGGGCCTGCCTGTCCCTAGAGCCAGCAGCCCATGGTTTGGCACCTGAATGCATCCAACTGGCATCACCTATTGTGCCCCTTGGCCTGGGATGGAGCCACCAAGCAGCATCAGCCTATGAGACAAAGGCTACACCTGTAGTGCTTGTCCAGAGGCCTGTGGACCCTGAACTGTCAGCTACCCCCAGGCCCTATCCTTCCTGGCTTCCTGGGGTTTTCCCCGTCCTGGTAGCTTTTGGGGCAGGCAGATCAACTCTCAACCCAACAAAGCCTGAGCTGCTCTTCCAGCCCCTCTCATGGCTTGCCTGATCTAAGGCCTCCCAGTCTTCAATCCAGCCAGGGTTCTCCTGAAGGACCCCAGGCCCCTCCCACCCTGCCTGAGACCCCTAGGTGGGCAGTCGGGGGGGGGTGGGTTGGCTTTCTGTCTCCCTGCCAGTCCCGAGGGTACTCCAGTAGCAGGCACCAGCTACTTACTGTCACTGGAGGACTGGGGCAGTGGCTGTAGGGTGGGCAAGCCTGATGGGCTCTCTCAGGAACAGCCCCTGCCTGGCCAGGGCCCCCCCCAAGAGCAGCACCTCACCCAAAGAGCCAGGATAGAGAGTAGTGCAGTCCTCATGGCCCCCCAGGCAGGCCAGCAGAAGGGATGAAGAACTGGGAGCAACAGACTGGCGACTGCAGTGGGTTGGGACACACAACAGCCCTGCTGCCCCAGTTCTGGCCCTAGCTGTTGCACTTGAAGCTGCCCTCCCAAAGTAAGACCATTTTCTGCCAACCAAATGCCTCTCCAGGCTGTGCTCCCACCCGATGCTTTGACAGCCCAGTGCTCAGTGACTTCTGTAAGGCCTGCATTGACTCTCACTGGCCCAGGCCCAGGGACCCCATGAATGTGGCTCTGTCTCTATCCCCCTCGGACGTGTGAGGAACAGAATGCTCACTGCAGGCCGCCAGGAGAGGGGTGTGCGCTGGAGTTACCTGGATAGAACCTGCGAACCTGCCAACTCGTGGGCTTCTGCACCTCTGGAGGGAAGAGAACAAGCGGGTAGGGCAAGGGTAATGAACATGGGCCCCTGGCCTGCAAGCCCTCAGCCCTACTGGGCACTGGTCTGCCTTGAGATGGGGCTGGCTCCTGCCAACCACTGGGCACTGTCATCCCTCCAGGCCTCTGCTCTCTCCTCTGTAAAATGGGGGAGGTGCAATCTGGAGGTACTGTGGCACCTCCCTATTGGAATGTGTGTGTGCAGGCACTGTCTGGACAAGGCCATCTCACAGGTCCCCTAAGACAGCTTTGCCAAGGGTCTAGGCCCCAGATGTGACTACCTCAGATACTGCCCCAGTGTGACTATTCCTTCACACACCCTGTGGCCACAGGGGCCCTTGTGAGACAGGATCGCAGGAGGCAGAGCTTGAGGGAAAGGACTGGTAGGAAAGACAAGGGAGTAGGCAGCAGGTTCCCAGGCCGAGAAGTGATTCACAGAGCCCCCAAAACAGCTCTTGAGGACACCCACAGTCCCTACTCTGGCAGCTTGCTGGACACTAACCAGAGAATCCTGCAGCTCTAGTCCCAAAGCCAGTTCTGAGAGCTGAGGGCAGCAGGGGTGGGGGCTGGTATGGGGCACTGAGCTCCCCACACACATCTTGGGGCCAGCGATGAGGAAGCTTTTCCTACAGCTCTGTCCAGTGTTGACTTATGTTTGGACATGATCTGAAAAAATGAGTTAATTGTGGGCAAGCCTTGGGTGGAGGAGAGAGGGGAGGAGGGATATGAGGCTTCCTGGCTGCTTTTCCATCTCTGAGGGGACTAGGCCAATCAAGGTGGGGAGGAACCCAGCCAGGTGCATTATGGGGGATCCCTTGGCTCTGGGAGCAGCAGAGATACTGTGAGCAGGGAATGGTAGAGAACACTGTAGGAGCCAACCACTCGCCCCAGGCAGGGTTCACAGCCACCCCTCCCACTCCTGCATGTAGGGCTCTGGTTATGACCTGAATTTGGGACAGTGCCACACACAGACCAGAGACAAGGACTGTCTGGGGAATGAACAAATACCTTGGAAGCCAGTGATGAGGCCACCGTCTGACTATATACCCTGTGGGTGACACAGGGTGGCCTGGCTCCAGCCTTCTGGTGTGTGTGTGTACGCTGCTGAAGCTGAGGCAGGGGAGTGCTTAGGCACAAGAGGCCTGAGGTGCTCTATGGACAGGCCCCCACACTCCCACTTCCTCACCCTGATTTACACAGGAGAGAAGGGGTGGGGCAAGGACTTGGCCTGATGTGGGCCTAGAGGTGCCCGATGGGAGCCAGGGCACTTCCCCTCCCCCTGCCTGCCATGGACTCTGAAATCCTGGCCCCCTACCCATTTCCCCTGTTCTTGCTGCTCCCCAGGCGCTGACTAAACATCCTGCCATCTGGTTCTCATTAGCTGGGCTGGGGGGTGGGGGGAACCCTGCTCCCAGGTTTTTCTGGCACAGCCAGCCTGGAGCAGGGGGGGACCCCCACTCCTGCCCACCTGGGCAGGAAGGGGCAAGCTCATCCTGGCTGCCCCTCTGCCGGTTGTGGGGCTTGGCTGTCGAGCTGGGCACCTAGGAAGTGAGTGACACTCTTGTAGTCCATTCTGTCTAGTCTCAGGGTGTCCAGTCATCCTGGGGACTTGGAGGAACCAGAGAACCAGCCTGTGGGAAACTTAGTAGAACTCAGGGTTCCTAGCAAGTTTCAGCATTGTCTTCCTGCTCCCCCTCCCCAAAAGCTCCAGAGAAGAAGGATTCAGAGCCAGGCAGGGCCTCTGGCCAGCCCTGATCCTGAGCCGGTGTCAGCAGTGCAGGGTGGGAGGAGCACTGGGATTTTCCAGGAACAAGGATGAGCCCTGGGGCTTTCTGGACAGAGCTTTTCCATGGACTGGCTGGCCATGTAAGCTATGAGCAAGGCTCTCTTCTCAACATGGTGCTCCTTAGAAAGTTCTAGAATCCTTGATTGTGTGGGGAGCCAGAAGGAGCCACCCTCGATGACCAAGGTTGTATCTAGCTGCTCGCTCCCTAGACTCTGAGGACCAGGAAGGGACAGTCCTTCCCTTTCCTTCCCCTTTCCTTCGTACAGCCTACCTCCCGCATGTGCACACTCTGTGTGCACAAACTCTAATTAGTAGCTGAAAGGAGGACAAAGCAGGGATTTTTACCCCTCGAGGGTCCTTTGAGCTGTACAACTTAGAACTCTTCTCTCATCAAAGGAGAACTGGATTCTTGATCCTTGCTAGTGATCACATAGGGACTCTTCCGCAAGAAAGATGCTAGTCATGAGGACTAAAAGGAGGGATACTTTGGGAGAGGATCCAAGGAGGACTGTGAGGAAGTGAGCCCGGAAGAGATGTGAGTGGAAGAGATGGTCGTACAAAAAGAGCTTCAGTACAGACCTCTCAAAAAGGAGGGCCAGTTTGTGCCAAGGCCCTGAGGCGGGAAAGAACTTACACTGGTTTTAGTTATACAATTCATTATAAAAGGATCCTTGGGTGGTAGGGTGGAACACAGAGTTATTGAGGGCACAAGAACAGAGAGAGGGAGCCAGTGTGGCAGCAGCTGACCTGTCCGGGAGAGGTGACAGTGGACAGCTGAGGTAGAGGGAGAGGAGGCCATGCACTAACTTCAGTGACTCATCTCAGGAGCTGAGCTGCTGAACTGATTATTAGACCACCCAGAAGGCAATGCCATGAAAGCACATGGGCTCAGGGCCAAGGCCAGGGAATCTAGTCCTCTGCCCAGGACCTGGCGCACACATCAGCCTACTACAGGCCTACTATGCGCTGGTGCTTCTGCCAAGGCCCTGAGTGAGACAGTGTTTTGGTAGCCTGAGACAAATCCTGGGGAGTCCCCAGGAAGAGGAAGCAGTCCCATCCTTGAGCCTCCCACATTGAAGTGAGTCTGGGCCACCCGGCATGGGCCACCATGTGCCTATATGGGCAGATGGCTCAGGCTACCTGTGTGTGTAGTGAAGCCTGTGTTGGTAAAGGGATGGGGGCTTTCTCCCCTTTGAGGTCTGAGAAGAAAATGGCCCAACTTTCTGTGCCCCTGTCCTGTTGCCAGCAGCCCTTCCCTAGAGGAAATGCGTCTTGTTTTAGTGCCGTGGAAACCTCAGACGATCTGGTCCCAATTAGAGGGCTCTTCTTGGAGATGCTTTTGTGAGCCCAGACAGCAGCCCATTCAGATCTGACTCAGCCTGGGGCTTCCATTGCCGAAGACTCGGTATCTGGAGCCAGGACTGAGAAAGAGAGCAAGAAGGAAGCCTCTGTGGGGACAAGGAGGGCTGGGGAGAAGGTGGAGGGGCACCCCTGGGGGTGCCAGGGGAGGGTAGCTACAGATAGCAGGTGGGCAAAGGCTCCCTTGGGCCAGGTGGAGGAGCAGCACCAGTCTGCACGGAGACCCCTTTCCCATCCTCCTTCAGAGCTGCAGTTAGTTCCCTTCGTCCCTGCCCAAACCACAGAGCCCTTCAGATGGGCTTCAGGCAGGGGAGAGAGCTGGCCAGGCCCTGGACTTCAGGGTGGTTGGGGGAGGGGGCTGCTGGGCCGAGGGCAAGCGAGGGGGAGGGCCCTCTCCCTGCTCAGTGGCCTCCAAGCGGCACATTCCCCTTCCAGAACTGGCGCCCGCCTCCCCAGCTCCAGACATGTGACTCAGCCCTGGTCCTGCCAAGCCGTCGTCTAGACCCGAGAGTCTCCCTGCGGAGGGGCGATCCCGCCGCTGTTTCCTCCACTGACGGCCAGGATGAGAGTAATGGGCTGAGAGGCCCCCACCACCCACGCCATGCAGTGTCACCTGCAGTGAGGCAGCCCGGAAGTGCTCAGTGAGTTGGGGGTGGGGAGACATGCGCTCCTCTGAACACAGAATTCTCCAAGTGGCCCAGCACATCCTGTACTGGTGGAGCCTGGGCCAAGGGGACAAGACCTCTGCAATTGCCCCTCCTTGTGTGCATGCCAGTTCCCACCCCCCAGGTCACACGGACCAGGTGCTCCCCAGGTCCCACACCAGCTCACACAGCCAAGCTCTGTCCAGTCAGCAAATGTTGGCTAGACCCTGGGGACCCTCCCTGGCCCTAGATGAGCTGCCCATTGTGCTCTTGTAGGGCACGGTGGCCAGTAAAGGGAGTGATGGTACCCCCTTGGATTGGGGAGCCCCTCAACTGCAGGGAGTAAAGGTGGGGCCCTAAGGCAAGAGGTGACAAAAGCCCTGTGGGGTAAAAGGGTGACCCTGCCTTGGGTTCCCCCTGCAGGAGTCCCCTTGCTCCAGCACAGGGACTTGAGATGACAGGAAGAGGCCAGGAGCCTCCCAGGCAGACATGGTCTAGGGTCACCAGGCTTCAGACAGCTCCTACGTTGGTGTCCTCATCCATCTGGAGCTGGGACTGGGTGCTTCCAGATGGCCCCCAGCACACAGCCATGGCAAGCCCACATCTCTGAGTCCCACAGTGGCAGCGATAGAATCCTCTGGTCTCACAGGACACCAGTAATACATGCTCAGCCTCAGGGCAGGGGACTGATTGCCACATAAGAGAAAGTATCCTGCTTATTCTGGGAACTCTTGGGTCTCAGTGCCTGTGTCAAAGTTTGGGGTCCCTGCAGCCTTGAGGCTCTTTCTCGTCTCATGAAGGGGGTGGCAAGCCCCACCCCCTCCATGTTCTCCACTCCTCCCATCTGCATGAAGAGGATGCCTTTTTGAGTGACTGGCACACTCCTGGCTGGCACAGGAGGTGTGGGTTGGCTATGAAACCTGGATGGATGGCTGGTCACCGGCTCAGGGTGGCAGCTCAAGAGCAGAGGGGTCTAGGGAGGAGCAGAGAAGGAGGATGTGAGAGGAACAGGAAAGGGAAGGGAGAAGGGAAGAAGAGAGTGAAGAAAGAAGAAGAGAAGAAGGTGGAGAAGGAGGAGGAGGATTAAGAAGCAACAAAGGAGGGGAGGACAAGGAGGGAAGGAGGGGAGGAGGAAGGGGACAGGTTGGTTTGGGGGGAAGCTTGAATGTTAGGCATCTTTAGCCTGACCTCAGTTCTCTGCCTCATCTCCTCCCCAGTGTCAGTGCCAAGCTTCTCATCCCATGTTAGGTTCATATCTACATGTCCCCCCACAGCCTCATGAGAGCATAGGCAGAGCCCTTGGAAGATGATTGGGTCACAGGGTTCATAGCTGACTAGGAGGCAGGGCCTGGTCAGAAGAGGTGGTCTTCAGGGTAAGGTCGGGAAGGGTTTATCTCTGCCCACAAGTCCTCCTGGGACTCTCCTTCCTTGCTACCATGCCAAGGCCCTTTGTTGCACTGTGCTGCCTTGCAGCTAGCTGTCGACTGAAACATAAGCCAAAATAAGTCAAAATAAACCTTTCTTTCCTTAAACTGTGAGTGTCGGGTATTGTGTCTCATCAATCAGAAAGTGACTGAGACACCACATAACTGAATTCTCCTCTTGAAATGTTTTCTCTTGCTCTCTCTCTCTCTCTCTCTCACACACACACACACACACACACACAAACACATACACACACACGTGCACATATGCATACAGTTTCTTCCATTTGGCTTTGCTTGCATTTGGTGTTCCTTGCTATTACTGGGGAGCACCTGGGCTGAGGAGTGTGGGAGTGTGGGATGGAGCAAGGCTTCCTGGGGCTTTAGCCCTACCACTCTGGGACCCCTCTGCATGGGGTATGATGCATGCAGCAGAAGAGGGACCCCTGGATTTGGCTTTTTCTGATCAGTGTTGTAACCCCAGGAACGCTGGTTATGATTCTTGCTGCAGCCTGAAGTCTGCTGCACAAGGCGAGCCGGAGTATTCCACAATTTTCTCTTGTCCTAATGCCCTGCGAGGTCCTGTGACAACTCTGTGAGCCCAATTACGTGGCCATACATTTCTGACCCCACCACACAGACTGAGGAGCCTCACATGCCTCCACCACCCTCCAGCCCATCCCTGGCACTGTGGGGCCCGTGCCTGACTGTCAACTGCTCTCATTTTCCAGCTGATTTGCCAAGCACTGACACGTGGCTAAGTCCCTGCTAGGACCCATGGCCAAGTTTCCCCATGATCAGGAGTTTGGCTCATGCTGCATGTGATGCCCAGTTCTGCCGAGGCCCTAGTCTTCCTCGCCAACGCCTCCTATAGGTCCATGTGTCCTTGAGCCCCACTTTTGGCTTTGAATCCCCCCCCCCGCCTCTCTTACAGTCTCTCTGGGCAGGAATGCTCCTTAGCAACCTGTCTACTCCGTCCTGCACTGTAGAAACCCAGCCTTCCACATCCCTACCCATTTCCCTGGGGTTGCACACCTCCCAAGTTGGGGAGCACCCTCCCACTTCAGGCAGCCAGCTGGTGTTTAGATAGCACTTTCTGGGAGAAGTGCTTCCTTGTGTTGAGCTTGAGTCTATGTTTCCAGAAGCTTCCACCACTGGGCCTCTTGGTTTCCCCTCCCTGAGAGGCCCATCATCCTCTGTGTTCCAGGCTAGCTTTCAGACTTTCCAATGGAGAATGCTTGGGGGGAGTGTGCCTCAACCCAGGGCATCCAGGCAGGGAAGATACAGCCTGCTGCTGGTCTTAGACAGCTGTCTCTGAGAGCTGAGACTGGCCAACAGCTTCTCCAGGTAGGGAGATGGCTTCTATGACCTCTCGAGATGGTGTTTGCCCCTCAGGGCCCTGCCAGTCCCTCTGTGCCCCACCCTGTGCCATAGGCAGAGCTGCTGAGTTGAGGGAAAGAGTGTACTGGCTCCTTGGAGCCGGGTGGAGAAGTGGGATTTTCTTCCAGAATATACAGTGGTTGGTTTCTTCCCCATCCTCAGGAGTAGAAGATATTGGAGGGGGGCAGCCACACTGCTGCAATTTCTCCCGCCAAATTCCATAGTCCTAGGAAAGATCCACAAAAAAACCCACAAGAATTTCAATGTCTGAGCTGGGGCTGTGACTAAAATGAAATTTTCTACAAAGAAAGGAAGAAAAACAACAAGAGAAATAGTAAAAACAAAATCCCAGCAGTAATCCAAAGCCCCTTCCAGCTTTCCCTTTTCAGTAGGGACGCAGGCGGCCACCCCCGGAAAGTAGAAAGGTTGCCTCTCTCTCCCTAGGTCCCTTTACCTCAACTTTGGAGGCTCCAGGACCTCAGTAGAGGTTGAAATTCCAAGCCTTTCAAAGAAGGAGGGGCCCTGCCCCTTCCAGCTGGGCCGGTGTCAGCGCCCCCTGAGGGCTAGGCGGGGTCCTTCCTGTTAGCCCCAGACTCCTGCACACACCCTCCTCCCAGGTCCCAGCAGAGCCCTTCCGTCAACTGAATGACCTTAACTGTTCATCCCCTCCTAGAGGTGGTGGGCTGAGAAGGGAGGAGGGACAGGGAGAGATCTCCCCTGGCTCCTTCCTACCTGGCACAATCAGCGGGCCCTAGGGTTGAGGGATTTGGAGTTGGGGGAGGGGACAGGAACAAACAAGCCACAGGGCCATCTGCAGCCAGAGCTGGGCTGGGACAGGAGCAGGGTATAGAATCCAGTGTGACAGAAATGCACATTTAATGCATCATCCCAGGCATCTCACACGAATCCTAATCTCGTTTTAGGGAGGTAAGTGCTCGCACTGTACCCATCAGGGGAAAACAAGCAGGCACAGAGAATTAGGTAGCTGGTCGGGAGCCACACAACTGAAATTCCCTCCAAGCACTGCTAATTCAACAGAAAGAGGCAGCTCTGCGCTGGTAGGTGGGTCAGAGCGGGAGCGCCCCCTCCCGGGTGAGCCTCGCCTCTCGGCGTAGCGCTCTGCGGTCGCTGGTAGGAACACCGCCTGCACGCGCGGCTGGTGACGGAGATCCCGCCCCTTGGCGACCGCTTCCCCGCCTCCAGTACCACGCCTTTCTCCGCCAGCGGGCCTCTGGGTGGGGCCGAGGCGCGTGCGCAGGCCGCTGGTTGAGGCGCTGTCCAATCGGAAGGCGTGGTGAGGAAGGAGGCAGGCCGAGGCTGCCTTGGTAGCCCGTCCCACCCGCTGCGCAGTCCGTAAGGGGGAGGGAAGGAGTGCAAAGTTTAGCTTGTGACTGGCTTACAGGCTAGTGAAGACCAGGGGTGGGTGGGGCCCAGCTCCGAGCGCGAAAGATGGCCGAGGCGAGTGCTCTTGTCGCTCTCTGCTCTGGTGGCGATTGTTGCGAAGATGAGCGTGACAGCCCTGTGTTCAGAGCGGCCTTGGAGGTGTTCGAGAAGCTGAAGGTGCCTTGGGCTCAGGGGACCACCTAGAGGGCTGGAGGGCGGGCAGGGTCGTCTCAAGAGATACGCAGTCTTGGGTCCTAGCCGCAATACCCACCCCCCACCCCCGCCTTCCACCTTGCCTCCAAGCTTGGTGGCCTCTCTTGAACTTTCCCTCCTGCTCTACCTAGAGTCCATTCTGAATCTCCTGCAGGCTGTGTTACCACCAAAGCCCAGAGGATCCCACTTAAAGGCGGCTGAGCAGCAGGGCTGCAGGCCCCAGGGCTTGCGGGGGTGAGGATGAGGGACTTCAGCTTGGCAAGATCGAAGGAAAGCCAGTGGAGTGCTGCAGTGGGCACCCTGCTGTGGTTGGCGGGAAATGTGTGCACAGGTAGGGGTCCCAGACACAGGCTGGCAGAGTGGCATTGCCAGCCTGTAGTGATCGGCTTCCTAATTAAGCTTCGGACTTTCTCTTTGCTTAGGCCCTGAACTGCCCCTTGCTGGAGGGTCTGAACATCGCAGAACCAAGCACGATTCTTGAGCTGCTCTGTACACCCTCAAAGTACCGCTTGGAGATCCTGGAATGGATGTGTATTCGGTAACACCTGTGGGCATCTGCTGCCCTCCAGGCATCGTAAAACAACTGCTGCTCAGTTAGAGATACTGGCCGTGGGGCCATGCATGGCTAGTCCACCACAACTTTAGCACATTGGACTGGGCTTCTGAGAGTTCCACAGCTGAACTACCAGTTTGGAGGTTCAGGGCTGGCAGGGACCTGACAAGTGTTCGATTTTAATGTTTCTCAGACCAGGAGCCAAGGGTCAGCTGTAGTGGGAAGTACCTCTTGGATTTAGTGGCCGAGGGTGGTCCATAGGGCTCCAACTTGGCCCTTGGCTCACCAAGTGGCCTCATGTGGCAACAGTTGTCAGCACCTACGGTGTGACCCTCTTTTCCAGTGCTTCTGATCAGGGTGGCAGAGTGTGTGTTCTGTCTGATTGTGTGTGCAGGAAGCAAAGCCTGCACACAAGGGCACGGGAGAGCTCCTGATGCCATAATGTCTGCTTTTCAGGAACAGCGTGTTCCTGATTGAGTATCACCAAAGTCTGAAGGCTGCCAGAGATAGAGGGGCACCAGAGGCCAGTTTCACAGGCCTGAATGCTTCCAGAAGTTGGAGTGTTCTTTTTTTTTTTTTTTTTTTTTTTTTAAGGTTTTTTGAGACAGGGTCTCGCTTTGTGGTTCAGGCTGGCCCTGAGCTCAGCCTCCAACTCACATCACAATCCTCCTGCCTCTGCCTCCCGAGTGCTGGGATTACAGGCGTGAGCCACCACGCCCGGCACTGTGGTATGTGGTACTGGTTGCTGCTGGGTATGGGTCTCCACACCCAATATTGTTATGTGGTTACCGGGGAATCGAACCCGGGCCCTTGCGATTGCAAGACAGGCGCCGGAACCACTGAGTTAACTCCCCGGCCCAAGTTGAAGTGTTCTTTCCCCTCTTGGCGGGCAGCATTTTTTTCTTTTCTTGGGAGAAGAATTTTCAGTATGCACATTTCTGAAGTATTTTCCCCCAATAATGGATGGAGATGAAAGGCACCTGATATAAAATGAGTCACTTGAAGGTGACATTTGGTGGCATTTAGCACCTGCGTAGTAAGCCCTTTTAGGTTGTTGTGGTGGGGGGCCTCTCTGGACTCCTCAGCCTCATGCGCTTTGCTGTTTCCCTACAGGGTCTGTCCTTCGTTACAGGAGAAGTTCAGCTCACTGAAGGGAGCCCCGGTGGAGGCAAAGATCCAAGGTAGAGCTGGTGGCAGTGTGTGACTTGGGTACATTTTGGGCAGTCCTGAGCTCTGGCGCAGCATTCCTGCCAAGCTGGGGTATACTTTCCATTGGTTGGTGCTTTCTCTTGTGTGGGGGCACCCCCTGCGCATGTGCTTAGACGCTTCTAGAATCCAGGTATGCAAGTTGGAGGGGGCTTTCATAAGTACCCAGAGGGTACAGGTCCACTTTGGTGCTGCAGGCAGGGGTAGCCATTCCTGCACATGTGACCATGGTCTTTCTCCCTGGTATGTGCACATGCTGTCTACCTAGGGCATTCCTAGAACTCTAGCTGCCCTTTGTGGGGCTGATCTTATAACTTTTAATTTTTCTTAAATCATTTCTTGTTAGGAACTGTCTCAAACCTGGTAATGAGAATTAGACAAAGAACTCAGGCATAGTGGAGTACTGCTGCAATCCCAGATACTTGGGAGGCTGAAGCAGGAGAATGGAAATTTGGAGCCCAGCCTGGGGTATCCGAGTGACTTAGCGAGACCCTATCTCAAAATAAAAAATAAAAGGAGGGCGGGGGCCGGGGCGTTAGCTCAGTGGTTCCGGCGCCTGTCTTGCAAGCGCAGGGGCCCGGGTTCGATTCCCCGGTAACCACATAACAATACTGGGTGTGGAGACCCACACCCAGCAGCAACCAGTACCACATACCACAGTGCCGGGCGTGGTGGCTCACGCCCGTAATCCCAGCACTCGGGAGGCAGAGGCAGGAGGATTGTGATGTGAG
>PVIR01014517.1:0-40205 GCA_004026965.1 Petromus typicus | reverse complement strand
GGGCCTTGGGATCCAGGGTAGTTGTGACTTGTCTGAGTTTTAGGGAAAGAGCTAATAAACCCTTTTATACCACATCGTAGCACATCTAAATCTTACACTTTGGCCAACACTGCAACTTGTATAAAAATTAGTCAATTTAATAAGGAGAAACTTGCTTCTTATTGTTAGAATTGTGTTATAAGTTATAGTTATGAGTTCAATCTGTTATTTTAATTTCTAACTTATTAGAGTGATTTTAACCAATTTTTCTTTCTTTTGTGAATTTCTTCTATTCATCTCTTCAGTCGACTTGCCTACTTATTAATCCACTATTTGGTAATCTATTACCAGAGTGTTTCCTATATATTAGCACTCATAATGTTACAAATGGCCATCTGCTTTGTACACTGATTAGTTTTCAATATATAGAAAATGGACACAAATAATCTCTTAGATATTTTGCTCCTATAATATTTTATAATTATTCGTTTTGGTACATAAAGATTATATGTGTGCTTGTGTGTCCATGTATCTTTGTTGCTCTTGTTATCGCTAGGTGAGGGCAACAGTCATATGGATAATAAATCGTCTGTTACACACAGCAACTTTTATCCGTCATTCAGTACAGAGTTACCATCCTCACCCTAATCCTATGTGATTGGTCTAAAAAAAAAGAGACAGCTTCAATGCACACTGCTAGGTGGCCCTTGTCTTCTCTGAAGGCAGATAGCAGAGACAGGGGAGATAGGGCTGATCAGTGCATACTCTTCTACTTTTCTTTTTACTGATTATTTCCGTCTTCTTATTCCAACTTTCCTTCTACTCTTCCATTGCTGAACAAGCTTACAGGAAGTTGGAAAGATCTATCTTCAGAAAAGGCTACAAACTCTATTGTAAATTTTCGCTTAATGAGATTGTATTTTATTCATTTTTAAGTATTAAAATGTAGAACATCATACATAGTCTGTAAACTGATGAATAATGTAACAATTTCAAACTTGAAGCAAATAAGGACTTTCTTTGAGAGTACTGACAAGTATGTACGTGACTTTTTGTGTACACTTAACCCACTTTTAATCAAAGGTAAGAGCTTCAAATCAGAGACACAAACAAAAGTAGAAAATAAACAGTAAAATTAGCTATAGAGGGAAGTTTGGAAATTTATTTTCCCAAAACAAATCATAGCAGTGCCTATCTGCAGTATTTCTCTTTTCACTGTTGGCCAGTAAGTGGGACACAGATCAATCGGCTCATCCTGCTAGATTCTCAGGAATTTCCGGTGCTGGCAAATCTGAAGGCAGAGATGGAATGAGGGGAGATTCATCACCAGGGTCATTCAGTCTTTGCAACTTGGGCTTTCCACCTGAGCACATGGAACTTTTGTGAGTCTGGTCCTGCTGCTGTCCTTCCCTGGGCAAAGCCCTGGACAACCGACAACACAGATAGAAGGTCTTATGCTTACACCGAATCTGTTTCGCTGGTAATTTTGCCTGCATCTAATAAATAGTTTAGGCCCCTCTTTTTCTTGCTTCCCATGATTATCTGGCAGAACTTGTGTCCTGTTGTCTCTTTAAAAGTGGGATGCCTGCTAACTCTCATCAGCCTTCAGACCCGGACTGTACTTGCTCCTGCCTTCAAGGGTTGAGCCATTGTCTACTGTCGTCAGCTTCCTGCCTCTGCCACTGACAACCCTACAGCTAGGGAAGGAGCCCCCATGGCTGCTTGTTCATTAGAGTGAGCCCCACACCAGATGCTCTGCTCACCAAATTGGACTCTAACTTGGTTCCTCATGTTCTTCTGCCACACGAGACTGCCCCCTTCTAGGCAGGTCCAGGCTGCTCCAAGGGGCCATGCCTCATGCCAGATCTGGCTTCTTCCTGCCCAAGATAGTTTAAGAATGTTGATTCCTTTGTAGACCTGAGGGAAAGCGAGAGGAGAGAGGGAGTAACTTTAAATACCATCTTCCCATTAGAACATTGGTATTTTAGAGTTCATGGTCATAAAGTGATCAGTTATTAGATGGAGGAGAAAAAAAAGCATTTTTTCCCTTTCACCTTGCCTCTGTAACCCACCCAAAATGTCAAAAGTTCAGCATTAAAATCCCATTGACAACTAAAAAAGATACAAATTTAAATGAAAAAAATCTCCTCACTAAGACCAAATTTAAATCATATGTTGATGCATTAGTAATAGTACTAATTATTAATACTAAGATTATTAATATTATAAAATATTAGTAAGTGTAAAAGGACAGGAGTTAGTTACTTGGTTTAATACACACTCCAAATAGCAGAGCCAGAACTCAGACCCAGGCCATTGGGCCCCCCAGCTTAGCTCCGCCCCACTGTCTGCTGCTCCTCTGAGAAAACTCTTCTGGGACTGAGCTTCCCAGAGGCATCTGGGTCACCACTCTAAGTGCCATATTCAGTGACCATTTATTTAGGTGATCAATCCCAAGATAGGCATGAAGCCCTGGGTTTCACTCTAGCACACCAAAAAACTTGTATAATTCCAAATTCTACTGTAAATCAACTGACTCAAGGCACCTCTTGGTATATTATGCTTTTTTCTTACAAGAAAAAAAAAGAAAAACATTGTAGAAAAATAAACCCATCATAAACTACCCTATAATTTACCTTCTCCAGCTTGGTCAAACTTCACCTCTTCTCAATTCCAAGTTCTCAAGAATTTCTTTCCAAGTTGCACAAACCCTTCAAAACATACCTTGATGCTACTCCTCTCTTTACAAAGAAGAGTTGGAAGTGGTAACGGGAGGCCTCAGTTTTCCTAAAGCTGACTACAGCTAGCCACCTTGGTAATGCCCACCTATGTCCATCAGGTGGTCCTTCCAAGCATCCCAACACCCATAGGATAAACAAAGTCCTCAGGTTAGTCACTCAAATGATTCATTTGCTGGACAGTCGTGCATGAGCTGTCTGTTAATTGTTGCTAGACATATTCATAAGTCGGGGGGAATTTGTGCCTGACCATAGGCCACCTTTCTCTACCTTGGCGTGCAAACCCCTTACCCCTTACTCTTGAAGGCTCAGGGGTTCACTCTGTCTTCTTGCTGCCCAAATACTCTTCTCTCCATCCCTTGCAGCCCTGGCTCTGTCCACCCCTTTATTTTGTTTAGCAGCACCTTTTGCCTCAGCTGGTGGATTCTTATATACCATCTGTCCCCCCAAATCACTCCTTATTTTTTCTTTAAATCAGATATATTCCTGCCTTATGCAGACAACGGAAACCTTAATTTTTGAGGGTTCCCCTCTTCCCACAGTCTAGTGTGTGGTGAATGTCCCTGAGCTCTTCCACTCTCCAGAGTCTTTGAGCAAGGCTTGTTCTCTGAGTACATCGAGAACCAATCCTGTTCCAGGCTGGACTTGTCCCCACAATGGACATGCTTTATGAAGTCTTGCTATTTCTGTGACATAGCAAGATTATCTCCTTCTTGAAAGTCTTGGGACAACTCCATCTGAAAAATCCTGTTCTTTTAAAAAATAAAATATCTCTCCTCTTCTTCCTTTTCTCTCTTCTTGTATTCACAACTTTTCTCACCCCCTCCGGAGACATTTCCACCAGCTTAGGAGTTTAAAAAATCAAAAACGACAAGCTGTGCTTTTACTTTAGCTGCACAGAATCCCCTGTGGCATCAGAATACACCAGGGATAGCAAAACTCAGGGTGAAATAAACAAAAACATACGTCTACAGTAGATGTCCCCAGGGATTCACTCCTCCTTTCCACACGAGGACTCAGGGCCCTGCTCATTTCTGAGTGACTTCCTGTGCTCCCTGTATCTGCTCTCCCCACCTCTGATGTCAGGTTTAACCTTGTGACTTGCATTGGCCTGTGCGACATGAGCAATAATGACATATAGTTTATTTCCATAAGCTTCCCATGTCCTTTTTTCTCTTCAAGAAAGGAGTATGTTCCTGAAGGAGTTGCCGCTTCCACCTGGGCTTCAGAATGAGGTAGGTGGGAGGGCCTGGCTGACTTGCCGTTGTGCAGAGCTGAAGCCCAAAGCCAGGCCACAGTCAGCAGGTAGCGATATATCTTTGCTATAAACTCCTGAAATGACTAGGTCTGGGTGGTGTTTGTAGTCACAGGATAATCTAGTTCTAAGGATCCTAGTTATAGATCTATACCATTATTCTTTTACATTAGAAAGATCATTTCCCTTCTCTGAGACTCAATTCTATCGCAAGAAAATGGGCTGGTCAGGCCACCGATATAGGTTCTTTCTGGTTGAATCTAGGATCATAAATCAATATTTGTAGGTCCAGCTTCTTTTCCCATCCTTGATCCTTTGTGTTTACCAAGAAAGGCAACAGTTAAACCCCTGGAGTGCAGAGGGTAAGAGACGAGTGTGAGGTATGGAGGGAAGGTGAGAACGGAGATGGCCGTGGAGACTCGGAAGCCATTGCTGGTCTCTGACAGGCAAGTTCTGCCACCAGTTGTTCCAGCTTTAGTACTTGAAAAACATGGGGACAAGAAGCAAGAGCCCACTTACGAGAATATGGTGGCTCCAGACAAGAGGTGGTGGTGGCTTGGACTGGGATTTTAACAGAGAGAGTGCTAACAAGCCATGTGGCTCAGAACACATTTTACAGGAAAATCAAAGACTACGTCAGTAGACTGCAGGCAATCTGGCTGACTTCTATCTCAGTTTGTTAACTTAAGCTGTGAAGTAGAAATACCATTTGCTAGAAAGGGGGGATAAAGAGGAAGGAACACATTTTGGCAGTGAAATGGCAGAATTTCGTTTAGAGTACACTTATATTTGAGATATAATGACAGAATAAGAGATAGTCAAACTTTTCCCATCAGGGATCATACAGCCTAGGTACATACGTCCTTTTATTTCTCTTGTCTTTTAAAAGTGGAAAAACCATTATTAGTTCTTGGACCTCTCCAAAATAGGCCATATACACTTGGTCTAGGGCCACAGGTTGCTTAGCCCCGATCTGGAAAGGCTGGGCTAGACAGGATCTGGGCACTGCTGCACTGGCAGAAGGGAGGAGTGGCATCCTGGGTGCCACCTCCACTAGCGTGGAGGAAAGGAGCAGCCAGAGGTAGACTGGGGATGAGCTGGGCGGGGGATGCATCACTGACTCTGCTGCTACTCTGTGTCAATAAACAGTCCCTACTTCCCAAAGCCTTATAAGAAAACAAGTGTATTTTTTGCTCCAGCAACATGTTAGCTGCAATTTCACTATGGCTATGTTCCTCATCCTCTTCCTTCCCAACCCTGACTGTAGATGTACCTAACAAGACACGCTGCAGTGGAGGGGAAAGAGCTGTGGCAGAAACTCGCCAGGGCCTCGGAGCTTCCCCTGGAATGACCAGGGCAGAGAAATGTCATCTGCTAACAAGAATAAGCAGTGGATACTTGGAAACAATAATGCAATCGCCCCTGAGGATGTGATGTCCAGGAAGTCTAGAGCTCAGAGTAACACAAGAAACAGGATGTGGTCAGCTGGACCAAAGGCTGGTGAGAGGTTGTGTAAGCTGAGGTTGAGGTGACTATTGGGTTTGGAAAGACAGAGGTGTTGTGTTTCATCTGCTATAATCACACAGTGGCAGTAGCATTGTGGGTTTCCTCTACAAAGGACAATTTTCCTATCTCTATACTTTTAAAATGGAGCTGATTAAAAATTGATAATGTCCTGGATTATCTTGTGGGTTCAATAATGCAACATATTTAGCTATAAAAGTAGTAGGTAACCTGACTTGTAATTTTCCCAACTACAATTACAATAGCATTTTCAGAAAGGAGACTTTGGATTAAGAGTAGCAGCTACCAATACTTGCTGATAAAATAATTTCAAGGGAGTTTTCTAAAGATAGGGGAGCACTGAATGGTAAATTTGCATTTGCAAAAAGACTGTCTGTACTCCTGCTTCCAGTCAGTTGGACTTTCCCAAGCCAACTCTCACACTTCTCCGGCTCACCACTGTGCTGGAGAGAAATCTACGTGTGCGTTTGCAGAGCTAGGGGTGAAGAGTGCATGGGAGAAGCAGTCACAGGGTGCTGAACTGAAACGCTGACTTCGTGTATTTTCCCTCAGTCTGCCTCAGGCTGAGGCCATAACAGGACTCATTTTGGCATTTGACAAGGTACCTGAAAAACCTGAAATTTCTCCCTGTAACCTGGATCTACTATGACATTTTAAGAGTTGTTCTTTTTTATACGCTACTCTAACCCTTGGGGGGTTTTCGCATTTTCTTTTATTTTTCATATTTTAAAATATTGAAATAAGGTGATCTAGGCTTCTACTGCACCTAGTGTCACCTGACCAGAGATGATGTCCACCTATGAGCCAGTCTGGGACCCCCAGCTCTAACTTGGGTGCGTGCTCGGCAAGCTTAGCCCTCTTGGCAACAGGCTGATCAAAAAGTGTCACACTTAACCAAGAGTTCTGGTAAAGGACATTGCTTCTTGCTCTCACATATCCAGTGACATTGGGCAACTTGCAGGGGTGCTCTGGTCACCTGCCTGGCAGAACACCCCTTAATCCAGCCCTCATCTGACCAATCACTTTCCGTGTTCCAGATCACTCTCTGAATTGTGCCAGCTTTTAAAAATCCATTCCCAGCACAGTTCTTATTAGACTGTGATTGACTTAAAAGCAGATTTTTTTCACATGAACTGTCAAGATAGTCTCCTTCATTTCATATTTACGTGACTGCCTTTGAGAGTCTAAATAAGGAATTTTACATTTAGCCTCATTGACTTTCAGTCTATAAGATTCAATGGACTGTTTTAGTTTGTCAAAAACATTTTGAAATTTTATTCAAATATGCCAGAGTGAGATATTTTAGGCAAAATTATATTGTCTGAGTGACAAAGATATGGAGGTGGAAATTTGATCAGTATGTTGGGAAAATTTCTCTCTTCAAACTCTCAAGCTATATTACTGAAACAATGGTCAGATAGCTTTTGAACACCTGAGATGTACTGTATGCACTGGATTTCAAAGGCTGCATGCAAAAAAAAGATAATGTAAAATATTCCTTAAAATCTTTTAAAAATATTGCATATGAGAAAGTGAAGTTGTAAGTAAATTGTAGTATGTATAGTTGATATTGTGAAATAGAAAATATTTAAAAGGGAAGAGAGTATAGGGCTAAATAATGAGGGGAAAATGAATGTAGTAATAATAAAGAAAAAAGGAAATGAAGATTATGTATTTAGGGGGATGGGGTTGCAGGGTGGGGGGGGAAAGGGAAACAATGAGAATCAAGTCGTGTCATATTCTGGTACAAACCCTCAATGTTGATTGCGATGATGATGTGTATTCATAATGTACCAATAAAGATTAAATTAAAAAAATACTGCATATGTTACTAATCACATGATTTGGGAAACATGGAGTTAAATAAAATACACTGTTCCAAATAATTTTGCCCATTTCTTTGTACATGTTAAAATGTGGTGAAGAGACATTTTTAAATTATGTCTATGACTTGTATCTGTGGCTGAAATAATATTTTTATTGGACAGCATTGCTCCAAAAGTTACAGACTCCTCTGTTATAATTAGATAATTGAGTAAGTTCAAGTTGGGCTGGGGACTGGGGCGATTTTGAGATGAGGCCCAGTGTTTGTGTGCGGAGGGAGGAGGGAGGGGAAGTTAGTATTGGGTCGCTGGAGAACAGCGCAGTATTAATTGTGCAAGATGGCTTCGTTAGATGGAGCAGAAGACAGGGGTTTAGGAAGGGTCAGAGCATATCCATTCTGGACAGCAGTTTTCCACAGTTCCCTTATAATATCTTGCCCCTGCTGATCTGGGTTGAAAGGTAGTTTGTCCCAGTGGCATACAAAGCAGCTTTCTCCTAGAACTGCCATGGGATGACATGGGTTTTGTTAGTTAAACTCATCCCTCTTTCCCAGCAGAGGGAGGGAGAAGAGTGCCGTCCGGATTCTGGGCTGTGCCCTCCATCTGCCATGCTGCGTGGAAACCTTCTCTCCTCTTAGCATTATTAGTGACCTATTTGCCAGACATCAGAAAGTCTTTTGCTGGGGTTTTGCAAGTTTCATCATTTCTGGTCCAGAAATACCATTTATCACTCAAATACATTAAGCGCACTTTTCAAGATTCTTTTCCTGCTTTGACTCTGTCGTTAACTTTGGTGTGGGGAGAGATTACAGTCAGCCCTCCCTCTCCTCAGGTTGCACATTCATGGATTAAACCAACCAGGGACCGAAAATATCAAAAACAAATTTGAAAAAGTTCCAAAAGGCAAACCTGAATTAGCTGTCTGTCAAGCGCTATGCTGAATCCATGCAAATGAAGAGATGTGTCGCACACCCTGCCGTGGCCTCCGGCCCTACACAGATCCTTAGCCTCGTCCTAGCAAGTGTTATTTAAGCATGGTCTGTCTCATGTTTTGCTCCTGTAGTTTTTAGTCCTGTCTACAGAGATGTGTCTAAACTGAATATGGACAGACAGGTTTCCCTGTTGTTTTTCCCAATAACACAGATAGAAACTATTGACATAGCACTTACATCATATTAAATATTATAACTCAGAGATGATTTAGCTTATATATGAGAGTGTCCCTGGGTTATATGGCAAGACGCCATTTCGTAAAGGGGTCTGAGCACCTGGGAATGTGGCCATCCGTGGTGGGGAGTCCTAGAACAAATCCTCTCTGCACGCAGAGAGGGAGCTGTAAATGTCCTAGGTCCTGACGTGGAGGGGCAGCTGGCCAGTCACCAGTAGTGTGCTGAGATGTGGCTGAGCACGCTCCTTCTCCTACAAATGCAGAACTTACCATGCCTAACTCAAGTACCGATATCTCTGTGCTAAGCTCTTCAAGTATGAAGGCAACTGGGTAAACGTTCCTAAAATGGTCCATGTGTTTTCATTTGCCCAATTTCCTTGCAAACAGCAGGAATTCACCTCATGGGAGGTGGGAGCCATGAGCATGACAAGACTTTTGCTTGGCAGCCAGGAGGTTGATGACAGCCCCAGACACAGTTGACTTGGCTCTTGCAATGTTTTAAGAAGTTAAACCAATCCTGGAAAATCAGAACATCCCACACCAGCCTCTCAAGTTTGAGCTTCCATTGAAACCTCTCCCTGGATCTATGTCCTCCAGGGCATTCGTGGACGGCATCCAGAGCCCCTTCACCTGAGCCTGTGCTCTCTGCTGCTTGTCCTTGGGAACATGCCTGGTGACCCCCACATCCACACACTGGACCTTTCTTATTGGCTCACGGCCCACCTGTGTCTACCACCATAGGTCATCCTGATTGAAAGCTAGAATGAAATGTATTCACCATAAAGTAAAACCATACAGGTGGTTTTTTTTTAATGACGGTTACATCCCAGGGAAGCAGAAGAGGTGGAACCAGAGGTTCTCAAAGGGAGATACCAGGTGCTGCACCTACCTGGCTGTTTTCAAGAGGTGGAGCCAAACAAGGAGGAAGAGGACAAAACACACACTGGGGAGCCAGACTCATACATATTCTAAGTTTACCTTTGCTTCACCTCTGCTGCCCCCCCCCAGTAGAGGAAATGGAATCAGTCCAACCCAAAGGTATGTAATTTTTAAAGCTTATTTGCAATAGTGAAGTTCATAATTTATGATTTAAAAGACACACAGTAACAGCACAAGATCTGAATGATAACAGGTGGCCTGTTGGGAAGAGATGTCTTTTTTCCAAGAGAAAAAGGAAAACTGGATCATGGCAGTACATGGGTTCTAAAATCCAAGAGTACTCTGCTCCATGTAGGGCAGTATGGGAAAAAGAAAAAAGTGAAAGTGACTTTCTTATTTAAAAACTGGTATCTCCTATGATATCTGTATTAGTTTTCTGTTGCTATAGCAAAGTACCTGAGGCTATATAATTTTCAAAGAAACGAGGTTTTATTTATCTCATAGCTTTGGAGGCTGAAAGTCCATATAGCTCTGGTAGATGCTGTCACAGTGAGAATATGTATGAAAGAAATAATTCACCTCACAAGACAGAGTTAGACACAGGGCAGCCTGAGGCTTTTGTAACAACTTTCTTTTGCAAGAATTAACCCAGGGGTCCCACAGAACCAGTTTAACCCCTTCTGAGGGCTGCACCCTACAAAACTAAGGAGCTCCCCATTGTCCTTACATCTTAAAGCTCCCCATCTCTTAACATCACCACACTGGGGACCAGATCTCCAACATGAGACCCCTTGGGGGACACATTTATCCATGACCAAACCAGATTATCCCTTATTCTTGGCTTATTTAATATAATGCAATTATTTTTTAAATTTTAGAAAAGGGACAGTGACCCAAATACAACAGTGGATTTACCATTTTTAAAAGAAAACTGAATAAAAAGTCATTAGTTAAGAAAGGACTGTGTACCCTTCACATGCCTGGGGTAGAATCTAGGAACCTCTTAAAAGCTTGCGTACTCTGGCTGCTGTCTTTGGCCTAGTTTTCCCATGGAGCAAGAAAAGACTTTTGAAAGTCCCTCAGCTCAGAGTGTTTTTTCTCCTGGACAGTTTCTAATTCAGGAGGCAGCTCTGGCCACTCTGGGCAGGTTCCTGAAGGGGGGTCAGGTCTCACATGTGCTATAATGACCAGTTTTTACTGACGACAAAACAGGCCCCTTTGAAATCGCTGTGTGCCCAGCCAAGATCTAGTTTCCCACTCACAGTGATCACAGTGTGAGCTGGTCATGAAGTCATGTGTTTGTCTCCCTGTTGGTTTGAGGTAGGGATGGGGCTGAAGGAAAGGCCTGTTAGAAACAGAAATTGACTTACATTTTATTATAAATGTGCTCAGTGATTTCTGTCCTGAATTCCGTATCGGATAAATACAATCTAAAACAAACTTGTGGAAAATGAACACACAGAAATGACTGGGTCTGTTTCATCACAAGCACTGTCCTCAGTTTCTCTTCTCTATTTTTCTTGTTTTGCGTCCAGTCTACAGAGATGGCTATGCCTTCATCTCTCTTATTATTCCTATCTCGCAGATTCTGGATCTGACAGGAGTGAATTTTTTTCTGGTGAGCACTCTGTGGGTATTTATGCAGCCTGAGCATGGACTCCTTACTGCTCTGTGTTTCACGGTGGTGTTCATCTCTGCACTTGTGTACTGACAAAGACCCCGTCGTTGACCAGCCTCTAGCCAGTATTCTCTGACCTCTGTTTTGATCCAGGCCTCCACCGTGGCTGATAAAGACTTAGTAACACAGTTTGTAACACAAGGACTCATTCCTACTATGACGCTACTCATACCCTTAAATACTTGCATGGGAAAATTCAAGACCACACAACAAATTTGCTGCTAGTTCTAGCCAAAAATGAAGATAGAATCCATTTTCCAGGTTTTATGGGCTTTAACTCCAGTGAATGCCAGCTGGTAAATCCATGTGGCTTCACATAGTCCAATCCCTGCTTCCCACTGTCTGTAATTTTGCACTGTCCTGATTCTACTGAATCCTGCTTCTCCACATTTCTAGTCCCTCATCTTCTCTTCTAAACTTTAGTCATCTCTGTAAAAATCCAAGTGAGCTCACTTCATGCTGGACTGTTTTCCCTCTCCTCATTGTACATCACTGACTAAAATCTGTACTGACCACCACTAACGCATAACCAGCTTTCATATTCTCTGATAGTGTGTGTCACCTTCTCAATAAAGCTCTGAACTCACGGGGAGTAGTAAATCTATCCTGCACCTTTGTTTATGGCCACAGCTCTTGCAGTGCATGTGTCAGGTTCTTAGAAATGATCTGCTGGAAGAAGGGAGCAGCGGCCGATCTGAGGCACAGATCACACAGACAGTGATCACCACCTTTGCCCTTGTTGCAGGTGAAGTCAAGGCTGTGGGGGATTCATCAACAAACTCTGAATAGTTACTCTTGCTGGACAAGTCTTTGAAATCCACAAGACTTTGTTGCCACAGCCTGGATTTGGCTTGTTTTCATCTTACATTTCCTTATCTGTGTACCCAGCCATGTACCACTGTAAAAAAATTCTACATGTACACACACACACACACACACACACACACACACACACACACAGACTGCAATTTTCCTCCCTGATTTGCTTCACTATTTTTATTTCCCTGTCCCTCATCCTTCCCTGAAAACATTAAATTTTATAAAACTAAACCCAAGTGCATAAGTTCAAACCCACTGAAATGATACTTTCCAGGAATTGCACATCCATTTATTTATTTTGGAACTTTGAGGTTTTATTGAATTTATGGAATACATTTTAGATGACTTGGGAGTTTCATATTATTAAGATTGTCTGTGTTGGAACATTATGCTTTTCTATCTTTTCTATTTTTCTTTTAAAATCTTTAATACAATTATTTTTTCTTTGTTTTTTTATTTTTTGTTAGTTCATAATTGTAGTATATGATTATCACCTTTCTGTGGGGAGCTGGCTTATGTACATAAAACATCTTTTTTAAATTATTCTTTTCCTCACTCTTCTCTCCACCTATCCATATCTTGGATGCCTTCCCACAAAACTTCTATTTCCCTATTAAATATCTGGGGTTTTTTCTTGTATTTATATTTTGGGTTTATCATATAAGAGAACCTATACACTATTTCAGTTGTATGTCTGATTTAATTTACTTAATGTGATCTCAAGGTACATCCATTTTCCTACAAAGACTCAAGTTTATCTTTCTTTATGGTAGAGTAGTACTCCATTGCATATCAACATTATATACTCTTCATCCATTCATCTATTGATGGACATTAGACCACTTTCAAGATTTAGCCATTGTGAGTTGTGCTGTTATAAATACAGGGATACAAGTATACGATCTCTTTAATTCTTTTGAGAAGATAGCTAGAAAGGAATACCTGAGTCAAACAGCACTTCTAAGTTTTAGTTTTTTTGAGGCATCTCCATATCGATTTCCATAATGGTTATACTAATTTACATTCCCACCAGCTCTGGCAATGTAAGGGGATTTCTTTTTTCTGCAGTCTTGCCAGAATTTGTTATGGTTTGGTTTCTTGATGACAACCATTCTTTCTGAAGTGAGATGGAATTTCAGTGTTGTATTAATTTGGATTACTGAAGTAGTCAAAGATGTTGAATATTTTTAATGTTCTTATTGATTATTTGTTTTTCTTCTTATAAGTAGTATCTGCTCATTTCAGTTTCCCATTTTTTAAATTGAGTCTTATTTTGGTAAGGTCTAATAATTTTCTTTATATATTCTAGATATTCATACTCTTTGAGGAATAGCTGGCAAAGATTTTTTTCTATTCTGTGGGTAATATTTTCATTCTATTATTTCCTTTGGTTTGCAGAAACTTTTAAATTTGTTGTGACCTCATTTATTGATTCTTGGCATTATTTCTTATGCAATTGAGAGTCTGTTCAGAAAGTCCTTGCTGTACTCAGATCTTCAAGAGTTTTACCTATTTTATCTTCTGGCACATTACATATTTCTTTTAACATTTAGGTCTCTGATCCATTTTGATCTCTCACAGTGAGAGATATGGGTCTTGGTTCAGCCTTCTGCATGTGTACAGTCAGTTTTCCCAGCATCATTTGCTAAAGAGGCTGTTTCTCCTCCAGAATTCTTAGTCCCCTTGTTGCGGATGCTTTGACCTCATATTGGTCACTTCTGCTGTCCATAATTTCAGTATAATTTTTAATCTTCTAGATTTCTGTTTGGAACATTTCCACTGACTCTAATTCTTTATTAAACTGGTCATTTTATTTAGCTCATCTAGCTTTTTATTAGTGTATTCCATGTACTCCAATCTAATTTTATTTATTCCATCTATTTTCTGTTTAATTATATCTCTGGATCCCACTGAGCATCTTATTGATGTTTTTTAATGTCCCCTGTCATCCTTTGAATAATTCAACTATGTAGCTTTTGTTTCCCTCCCTCTTGAGGCCCCTTCGACTGGCTTTGCAGGAACTGAGAATTTGGGGAAGCATTTTGTCATTTTGTCTCCTCGTGTTCCTGTTTCTTGTTTTGTTTTATGCTTCGCTTTCTGAGTGCTTACAGTAGGAAGGCTTGTTGCTAGTATGAAGCTCACTTTAGTTACTATCTGTTTTTCAGTGATGCCCTCTGGGCATAGCTAATTACAGTTATTTTTCTCCGTCCCCAAATTCAACCACCTCCATTAATTTAGGAGAGGAGGATGCAGTGTAATTGGCCAAAACCCAGTTCTCAGGAAACGAACTGAAGTATTGCTACTGAAACAAAAGTAATCTGGATATTGACACATAGGGAAAAACCATTAATAGCAACAACCAGGGAAACCTGGCAATACAGCAAGTAATCAGCAACAATAATAGCCCCCAAGACAAGTTGGATATTAACATACTATAAGGACCAGTGACATACCATACTTACTCATAGAAAATGAATTTATAATTATAATATAAACACTAAGACAAACTAAATCCAGTATCAACATACAGAAAATATCTACTAAATGTGATAGCTGTACCTCTACTAATGGTAGAAAAGAATTCATCAGAAATAACGTAGAATTAACTATATAAAGATTAATACAATTTAATGGTTATACTGCTAAAGATACCCTAAGTCCCCAGTTTATGAGTGAGTTCTCTTCCAGGAGAACACTTCTAAGTCGCATTCATTTGTAAGTCTGACAAAGTGAGTCTTACACATTTTTGACCAAAAAAAAATACTATGTAGAGCCTTAAAAAATACAAAAATATTGTAAATAAACTACTTTAACTTTTATAGTCGCTTTAAAATGGTAAGGTGGCCACAGGGGCTAGATCTATGATGTGTTCACAGCCATGAATGCTTATAATGCAAGGTCTCTTTCTATCTGTAAAAGTTCACAGTTCAAACGCACATAAGTTGGGGACCTTGGGACTGAGAGTGAAGGAAGAATATTTTGAAAACCTCAGCAGTGCAAGATGAGAAGAGGGAGAGCAAAGTGAAACAAAAAATCCTATGAGGGAGTAAAAAGAAATAGATAGATAAGATAAAACAAAAAGAACAAATGAGAAAGAAAATAAAACCAAAAAAGAACAGAGAGAAAAATATGGGGGATGAAAAAGAAAAAAAATACTGAAAGGAAAAATTGAAAGAGATAAATAAGAAAGAAAGAAAAAAGGAAAAGTTCTAAACCCTAGAATTTTGATGAAGAAACAGGAAAGGAAAACAAAAATAAGACAACACAAGAAACCAAGAACAGAAGAAAAAAAATATTTCCTCCATATTTTTGAATGAGTGCTTTCCTCCCTGGATGCGCAGTGCTCTCTGTCGCTTGGCCAATGTCCCATGGGGCTGTGATGCGCCCCTTCTTCTACAGGCCCCTCTACGTAGCCCAGGCCGTATCAACCGTCCACGTAGAAGCATGGGTTTCCTCGTGTTGGTAGCTGGGAAGCAACAGACCTCAGATCTACCTGATGTGGACGGCAGGGTGAAAACTCAGGTATTTAACGCCAGCACTGTTAGACCCAGCAGTTTGGGATGCAACCTGAGCTAGAACCAGCTTTCTACCAGGGGTTAGGGCCTTGCCCTTCCTTGCTCTAATCTACACTTCCTAGGATTCTCTGGCCCCTCTCCAAGGCCACCTCCCATGGCCGTCTCTCAGCCAGTCACTGTGAGAAGGCCACACTGGGGTCGCTGCAGGGAAGCTGTCCCCAGTTGCTCTGCGTCCCCCACTCCCATCCTCAGCCCCGTCCTCAACAGCCCTGACCAAGCACTCTCTGGCACTGTGCTGGGCTCCTTCCCTAGTTCTTGAGTCTCCTGGAGCAGAACCCTGCACTGCTCTGCAGCTCACAACAGCCACTGCTCCTGCTGATGGCCACACAGCTGGCCCAGGGTGCGGCTGCCCCCAGTGCTCCCAGCCTTTGGTGCTTACCCTGCACCTATGGAGCCATGTTGCTCCAGCGTTCTTTTCTCTGTGTCCTGGTCCATCTCTCTAGTTTCCTGGTCCTTCTCTCCAAGTTCTCTCTGCAGCTTCTAATTTTCCTGTCAGTTTCGTCCTCACCCATGGAAGTCTATGTCTCTTTTTCTCCTCATCACACTGCTATTATCTAGGTTTCTGGATTCAGATCTCAGAGAGGCTGAATTTTACTGCCAGTCATGACTGCCATTTTCCATTTAGAGAGTGGATTACTGGTGTGAAAATATTTACTTTGTGGTATTTTAACAAATGCTTATAATTTGGGAAAACCTAGACTTCGCATATGGGACACAAAACTTTATCTTTTAAAGTAACACAATTTTATGAGTCAACCAAGAAGAGCTCTCTTGGGAAGGAAGAGTCCAGTACGTCATGCCATGGAGCACACTGGGCTGTCTGGTGCTCTAAACAATGGACGCCATTGAGAACTCCCACGAGTAGGTGAGCAGTTACCTCTTTACAAGGAGCTCCTAAAACACCCCTTCTCTGGAGCTTTGGTGGGTCCTGAAAGAGACTTCCTTCCTCTGGCACCATCTCCCATCAAGATGGGCCACAGTTCAAGATCTTTCTATTATACGTGCCCAGGCAATCTCAGAGTTTATTCTCAGTATCTTTTTTTAAAAAATAAACTTGCCCTAAAGTGATACACTTCCCCCACCCCACATACTACCACTAAAGAAAACTATCCACTATGACTTTAAAATGGGCTGAATTCTGTTGACATCTCCACCTCGAGTTCCTCAGAATGGGACTATTTTTAGAGATAAGGTCTTTGAAGAGGTAACTGGTATAAAATGAGATCATATATATGGGCCATAATCCAAATAAGATTGGTGTCTTCATGGGGCGAGGACACCAGGACAGAGGCAAGGAGCAAAGATCACATGAGGACACAGGGAGAAGATTACTATCCGCAAAGCCTTAGGAGAGACAACCTCCAAATTCCTTGATCTTGGACTCACAGGCTTGAGAATTGTAAGAAAATGAATTTTAGTTGTTCAAACCACCCAGGCTGTAGTACTTCGGCACAGCAGTGCCACCAGACAGGTAAAAGACCCTTGGTCAGTTGCTCAACATCTTTGCAAAAAAATTCATTTTATAGATAAAAACTATTCCACAAATGGATATATTCTAAGCCATGATGCCTAACAGAGAAATTGTAAGAATGATGTTTTCAGAGTTCTATACAGTAATTTTCCCCATTCTACACTTGTAAAAATATGTAAAACAACTTTTGTTTCTGTGGGGCAACAGTTCTCAAGCAAGCTTCACTTACTGCAGTCAACAGAGAGATGGAGGGAGGGTGGTAACTGATTTCTTGGTGTCGGCCCCGAGCTGCTGAGATGTCCACATGCTGGTCAGCAGTTCTCCACCCCAGGGGACCCAGTGTGCAGCTGGGGGGCTTGCAAACCAGTTGATGAGAAAAATGCTGAGAACTGGAAGCTTACAAGATGAATTTCATAAACTATTGCATGTTGTTCCACTAGTACAAGCACGTTTCTCATTCCAAATATATTCCCACTCTTTGCAGTCCCCAGTTGTGAGGGAGTCAATATTGCACCATGTGGTGAGAACAGAAGCTGCTTAGCAATTTCATCATCTCTGATCAATGCAAGTTACAGAATGGCAGCAAGAGTTTTGAGGGACATTTAGAACGTTTTGGGTTTCAGAGAAACATCTGTATGGAGAAGAAACTATTTGGAGAGGGGTGCTCTGCAGTCCACAGAACCCTAATTAGCAACTTAGCAACACAAGCCCTGAAGAGAGCTGGCCTAATTTGGTGCAGCTGGCTTGAGAGCCGGCTCCCTGGGACTTGGCAGCAAGTGAAAGCCTATGGGTGCCAATTAGCTGGAGTTGCCTGCAACCCCTGGCTACTTAGTGGCGGCTTTTTAATGTTTGTTGGTTTTTCATTAAAGATTGATCTGACTCTGTGGATTTCTAATGTCTCTTTATTTGGTAAGTCAATCTCAGCCTGGCAGTGTCACACAGCACACAATGTTAAACAGGTCTTGGCTGAAAGTGACTTTCAAAACTGAGCTTTCTGGTTCCCCAAGTTAAAAGGGAAAAAAGGGCAGAGGGTGGTGGGGTGTGGTGTAATTTTTTCTCTCCTGGCTGTGGACTATATGGGGTACTGAGAGGCACTGCAAAAGGAGGGAGAGAACAGTGAGAAGTGATCTGAACTCTGTTATAGAAAGGACAAAAATCTTAGTGCTGTTCTTTTTCTCTACAGTAGCTTTGGGATTATTATCTCAGGTCTTTAAAGACCTGTAAAGAAAGTAAAATGAGCAAAAAGACAGCCTGGCAGGTGGAGAAAGAAAGAAGTATTATAATAATAGATTGAAGCTTCATTTCCATCTGCATTGTCCGAATGCACTGAAGCAGACAGTTGGACAAAATTGCTTACCTGGTCTCTTGACTATTCTTATTGGCTAGAGTGTGCAGTCTGCTTAAGCAATCAGATGGCACTGCAATGGGGCTACCTTAAGGATCTAGAAGTCAGTTCTTATCATTGGCAGGTTTCTCTCTGCCAGTTTATCTTGCATCTAATAAGGTATCCCAGTTTTGATTTTTGACAAGAGATAAAAAAGAAGCTCTTATAACATCCTCACGGATGATTGGCCCCAAGTGGAACTTGCGCTAGGTAGTTTTGGCTGTGACCAGTCAGGCTGCCAAGAGTCCAATAATCTAAGTCATTGTACCACAAGCAGAAATGGCCAAAGGCCCTGAAACATTCAAGACCCACAGCCTAGTCCTCTAAGGGCTGGGTAGTGTATTGTTTAACCATTTGTGTTCTTAGACCTTGCAAAATGTTATTCCCAAAAGGACTTGTTAACATCAGCTCAAGATGCAAACCGTATATCTCAGACTATAGATGTGTATTAAGACATAGGAATTATTAAAACATGCAGAGTAATACTTGAGGAATAAATAAAAGTGTCTGTTAATCTCAACCTCATGATGCAATGTATACACAGATATAGATTTCACCAACTTAAAAATTCCTGCTCCCCAGGTCTCAGCAGAAGTGTCTTACAAGTTCTAGTTAGCTGAGTTCTTGTAGAGGGAGAGCTGTTGTTAGGTTTCCTGGATAACTCTGACTTCACTTGAAAATATCTATTCGTTCAGCTTGATAATTTCCACCTGTGTGAGATACCCGTATCTCTCTGTGGGCTTGCCTTCTAAAGCACAGCTCAAAAGATACAGCTGAATCTTCATTTGTTTTGTCAAGATTTTCAGGCCCCTTCAGTTAACTGTCCTCAACAGTTCTTAATACAGAATAAAGAAAGTCAAATTTGAAGGAGAGAGTCTGGAAGTTACCTGTGTCCTCAAATCTTCATAAAGTTTTGTTTTCTAGTTATTTTTCTTATGCTTCCAAAATAAGAAATCTGCAAGACAAAACATCGACCTCAACCATAGCCACAGCAGAATACCATGGCGGGGTTGCACTACGGGCTTCCCGCATTTGTCTCTTTCTCCCTCCTTAGCTTTGGCCACTGAGCTTCTTGTCATCTTTTGCACTCTGTGGTATGGACTCAGTGTGCTCAGGTTACAGCTGAAGTGAATCCCAGAAGAACCAGCTTTGTCACCAGCCTATGATTTTTTTTTTTTTTCTACCTCTGGGGAAGGAGGCCGGAGGCAGGAATCTGTGAGTCTCTTCCTTTCTGTGAACACACATTTCCTCAACGATCTTACCCATCACGGTACTTAAATACTATCTGCATGCCAAAAGACAGCAGCAGCGTGGGCTCAGGAACAAAAGTTCCTTTGAATTTTTGACTGTTGAAGGAACTCAGAGAAGACCAGAAAGACAGGACTGATGGCACAATTAGTTGTTGTCTTGCAGATGATGAAAGCATGACATCTGCATAAAGGGATGATCATTAGATCTCAATAGCAACCAATGGGCACCAAATATATAGCTTTAAAATAGAAACGCACAAGCTTTGTAAGATTTGTAGCAAAAATTAATGTGAGTACAAGTTACTAGTTCTATGGTAGTGAAGGAACCAAAAACTGTCAACGCTAACAAAATGGCAAATTCCCATAGCATCAAAACTGTTCTGCAACAGCTTTGGTACCTAATGATGTCTAAAGGAAAGGTCACACTCAGCCACCCAAGCACTGGAGCTCCATAGCAGCTCATCAGAAGAAAATTGAAGGTGATCCTCCACCTTGACTTTATTTAAGCAGCCTTTATTTTCCAGTTGAAAATGTCTTATAGATCTCAAAGTACAGAGAAAGAAGCTTCCATTCAAAGGCAGCTTATCTTTTATTCTTTAAAAAGCATAGTTTTATTATTAGTACATTTTTTTTTGGTAGCAGATGATGTTCCTAGTCCTTGTGTGGAGTAGATACAAACATATAATGCATCCTAATTTCTCCTTTAATCCCTCATTTCTCCTTTGCCTCTTTACCTTAGCTCAATCATGTGAGTCCTTCCCCATTTTGGAAAGACTGGTCTCCCTACTTCCTCTTATCTATCTTTTATTTTGCTTTTTATTTATAATTTGAGTTTTTCATAGGAGAGAAATCATGGAAGATTTAAGTTTGTGTGTCAGATTTATTTCACTTGACACTATGGTCTCAAGGTGCACCCATTTCCTACAAATGACTCAAGTTTATCTTTATGGTGAATAGAACTCCACTGTGTGTAAATATCACACTTCTTTTGTCCATTTACCTGCTCGTGGACAGAGAGACTGCTTCTAAGATTGAGCTTTTATGAATTGAGCTTCTATAAACATGGGGATGCATATACAACAGTAACATGATGTATTTAACTCTTTGGGGATGACACCTAGCAGGTAAATAGCTGAGTCAAATGATATGTCTTGTTTTCATGTTTTGAAGAATCACCATAGTAATTTATATTCCTGGCCATAATATAGGAAAGTTCCTTTACTTCTTTGGAGCCTACTAGCATTTATTATCACTTGTTCCTCATTATATCTATTTTTTATGGGCCGAGGTAGAATGTCAGTTGTTTTAGTTTGCATTTCTCTGATGTCCAGAGGTGTTGAGAATTTCCTCATGTACTTATTGGCTATTTGTACTCCTGTGAAGTAACTATTCATTCCATTTGTCCATTTTTTACTTGATCTTTTGTCTTAGGGGGTCTAATTTTTTAGGATTCTTTATAAATTCTAGATATTAGTTCTCGGTTTGAGGAAAAGCTGGCATAAGCTCTTCTCCCATTTGGTAGGCTGCCTTTGCATTCTGCTGGTGGTTTCTTTTACTGTGCAGAAACTTTAGAATTTGGTGTGATCCCATCTGTTCATTCTTAGTACTATTTCCTGTGCAACGAGAGTTGTCTTCAGGAAGCCCTTGCTTTTAACTTCAAACGATTTACCTATTTTGTCTTATAGCAGGTTAAATATTCTACTCTAACATTTAGTTCTTTGATCCATTTAAATTTTACTTTAGTGTGTGGTGAGAGATATTGGTCTAGACTCAATTTTTGCATGTGAATATCCCATTTTCCCAGCCTTTTCTAAAGCCTGTCTTTCCTTCAATGTATGTTTTTGGCCTCAAAGGCAAATTATATCTTCATTTTTATTGATTTGAAATGCATGTTCCGTTATGGCAAAGATTAAGAGAAAATCAATAAAGGCATACTGTTAGGAGGAAAATTTTAGACAAAGTTTAGCAGGACATAAGCAAAGACCAGTTTGTAAAGTGATAGTACTCAAAACTACAAGAAGTTTCCACAGCTCTCTACCACACTATGAACCGCATACTTACAACTTTTTTAAAAAGTAATTTACAATGAACATTTCCAAGTTATGTTCCAGGTTAGTTGCAGAAGATTCCTGCTCAAGAGACAGTCTCAGGCTAATACACTTCAAATTTACTCTGATGATTCCCTTTTTCGGTCAGCCTGTCTTGAAATGTGTTTCAGACATGGGCCGTGAATGGCAGTATCCGAGATCATTAGACTCCAGACTTGGTCTTAGTGCAGAATTCCAAAGTCATGAGATCAAGCTCAGTGAGTCCTTCCGTTTGTTCACATTTCTTGCCATTCTACCTGGGGTGAGACCATTTCACACACAGTAGATATCTGGTATAGCAGACACTGAGCTACATCCTTTACCCTATATTCTCTATTTTTAATTTTGAGGAGGAGTCTTGCTAAGTCACTGAAGTTGCCGAGGCTGACCTTGAACTTCAGATCCTCTTGCCTCAGCCTCCCAGAGTGTTGTGATTACAGGAGTACATCACCACAGTTGGCTACATTTAAAATTCTTTAAATAAAAGAGTTCACCAGAGAAGACTATCACAATGACTTTCAGGATGATAGCACCAAACAGAATGATATGCTTTTCAATCTTGACTTGGTTAGCTCCATAACAAAGGCATCATGCACCAAACCAACTAAAATTAAACCAAACAAAGGGCCAGAAGAAGAATCTAACCATAGCTTGTTTTAATGATAGCCTACTTGCTGATTTCTTGCAATTGAGTTTCTGTAACAACACACCTATGGCCACAGGGCAGCAGGAGGCCATTCACACTGCCCTCATTCAGCCAAATGAGAGTTCACAGAAATACCATTGTCACAGCAACTTTAGCCAAAGAATAAAGAATAAAGGAATAAAGAAGCTTGTTATGCAACCATAAGCTTTGCAAATGAATCAGTTAAAGAAGCTAATCTTTAAGAGATTTCTAATCATTACCATATTTATATTCATACCAAACTAGGGAGGAATCATTTTACGAAAAGGTGCCCATTTGGAAAGATTTATTCCTTCTGAAAAATCCTTTAATCTAGAGTTTATATTAAGAGATGTGGACCAATGATCCGTTTTCAATTGGCTCAGGAGTGACAGAGGTTCTGTTTGAATCCCAGGTTGGATTCTTATTTTCTACTTATTGGACATGCAGTTGCCCATGTACAATGGCTGTTCACTAAATCCGCCCAGATGAATACATCACTATGAAGGGCACAGTCTCCCTTTGGAACACCTGTGTGTAAGGTCGTGAAAGGAGAAGCACTAGTCAAGCTTATCCCAAGCTTCCCTGTTGTCTATAGAGTGACAAGCCTCTGACAATATTGAGGCTTAAGAATTTTTCTCCAAACTTCCAAATATCTTTCTCTTTGGTTTTCTTGTTTAGTTGTGACAAAATGTAACTGCAAAACCCTGTATGATTTACCTATGCTTCGATTTATATAAAGAACTAAAAATTTGTATCTAAAAGCCCAATCTATAGAAAGGGCCAAGTGTGCAGTCTGGCTAAACTGTCATTCTTGGACTATATGTGAAATCTGTTACAGGAAGAAATAAATCTCTAAGATTATGTAGGGATCTGGCTTTAATGATGTGGCGTATCAGACATTCAGGTAAGTTTCCTGCAGGGGTTGTGAATCATAGCATCTTTTTTCCCAGAATAAACAGAAGACACAGGGAAAAAGAAGAGTGATAAAAGTTTTAGGATGGTAGAGAAGTTCTTATCTATGATCTTGAGAAAGGAATCCACATCTAGCTACCATTTGTTTCCGGACAGCTGTATGCTGAAGTCTCAGCCGGTTATGTTTTCATGAGCTTGGAGGTCTCTCTTTGACTGAGAAATGTGGACCAAGGCTCGAGGTCATAAATGAGGCCACAGTGTGGATGGTGAGAACTGGGTGTGATCCCTTTCAACAGATTCAAGAGTACACCTTCTCTGGTATTGTCTTCAAAAGACTGATCTCCAGGTACCAGATTCCAGAAGGTCTGATCGACATCAGACCATGGGTCATGAAGGGCTCTTTATTTTACCTGCTGAAAATATTCTTTGTGTAATATGTTAAAGTATTGTAGGACTGAGTTATGCCAGAGTTTATAGGAACAGAATATATATGAGGTTTTGTAATTAGGGCATAGACCTTCCAAAGACTGCTTCAAAACTGCTTCTTCCAGCACATGTCAATTTGTGTTTCAAATAGGGATAAATCTGATTGTCATAAAGGTTAATGGGAACCTTTGCCAAAGACAATCCAACTGCCTTGGTTAGTATTGTTAATTTCAGTTTTTTTAAATGTGTCACTTATCCTCTCAATCTTTGCAGAAGTCAGGCCGTCTGAGAAAATGGTACTGTCACTGTGTTCGTAATACCTTATTTAACTGTTTTATAACTCCTTTGGTGACATGCATACCTCAACCACTGGAGATTTATCCAGGAATAACTCATAAAGGAAAAACATTTTAAATGGAAAACCATTTCAGCTACTATTGCAGACTGGCCTTCCTAGATGGAAAAGATTCAGGGCAGGCAGAGAACATACACTTTTTCAAGACGATACTAATTTTCTATTGAGAATCCTATGATAACAGTCCAGTCACTGGTTTGGTGAAAGAAATTGCTGCTGGAGAGGAGCCAACACAAAAAGAGTGCTGTATCTTAAGAAAACTGATTGTCATAGTTTGGAGGTAGGATGTTTCCAAGAGGCCTGGAAGTTAAAGGCTTAGGTTGGTCTAAGCTTGTTACTATCAGTAGATAAAGCTTTCAAGAGATTCAGCCCAGAAAGAGGAAGTTAGGTCATCTGGTGTGCGCCCAGGAAGGAGATATAATGCCCCAGCCCCTCCCTTCCTGTTTCGCTCTTTCGCTTCCTGTGCACACGAGGTGAACAGCTTTGCTTCACTGTGCGCTTCCTGCAGTGATGTTCTGCTTTGCCATAGGCTCAAGGGAAACCAATCATGAACCAAAACAACTCTTCCTCCCTTCAGTTATCCCAAGTGTTTTGTCACGGTAACAGGAAGGGGAGTAACAGAAAGCAAGGGACACTTGAGCCCTTGTTTATCATCTGTAGCAATCCACACAGAGAACCACGGAGGTTACCATCAGGTTTCTTTCCTGCTGAACTCAGCCAAGTTTGCAATTGAGCGGAGGACATGAGGAAATACAGATCTGCTTCCTAAAGACGGATGATAGCTGTCATCACCGTCGTCACTGGGAAGCATTATTTGGCCCTCATGTTTGGCTTGGCACATGCTTATTGCTTTTGTACAAAGAGTGAATGGGGGGAGACAAGTTCTTGTCTTTTTAGGGCTCACATTCAGGAAGAGACATACTGGAATGGATTTCTCACCACAAGAACAAGGTTATCAACAAGGTTATCAATATAATTCAACATATGTTTTGACTTAACTGCCAAAGAACAGCACCTAAATTAGTATCTAGCATCACAATAAATTATCATAACAAAGAGGTCCCAAACCTCATGGCTCAGATAAGACAGAGGTTGATTTCTCTCTCCCCTAGCAGTTCAGGTGATGGAGGGAATGCAGATCTGTAAGAAACTTTGTCTATAGTGTGGTTCAGAACCCAGTTTTCTCCTTCTATTTTGCTTTTTCTCCAACACACACTTTTCTTTGTATGTGTAGGTTTTGTGTCCAGATTACAGCTAACAGGAAAGAGGAAGGATGTGGAGGTGAGTGTTTCTAAGGCATTACGGGCTTGTCTGGAGGTAGCACACTTCCCTTGCATTTGCCCAGAATGTGGCCACAATCACCCATAATATGGTATTATGGGCTATATTAAAATGTCCCCCCAGGGCCTCATGCACTCATAGACAGGGCTTTAGGGTGATTAAAACATAGAGCTTTATAGCTGACTTGTTGCTAGGAGGTGGGACCTGGTTGTAGGTATGTCACTGGGGCTGTGACCTGATAGGGTCCATCTTCCTCCTGGTGCCTTCCTTCTTTCTCTGCTTCCTGGCTACCATGACGGAAGCAGCTTTTCCTCCACTATGTCCTACGGCCACACTGTTTCATCTTTGCAGTTGGCCAACCATGGACTGGGAGCCCTAATACACCTCTGTGCCTTGCATTTGCAGCAGTCACGTACTGTGTCTCGACGATGAGACAGTACCTCAGCCATAGCAGGTAGATTCTGGCGAACAACCATCACATTGTGCTATACCTTACATTTTGATATGGTGTCTTTTTCTGTTTTCTGGGCAGTTTTTCAAACTAAGAGTAGGTCTTTAGAACTCAGTGGATTCCAGTCTCTTTATAGTGCTTTTGTGCTAGCTTTATGTAGTCTTCTAAGCTCCTATATGCTTTCTTAAGCCCCTCCCTCAGTCTTTAATACAGGAAAGCAATATTTGAATAAATGAGGGTTTCTGAGAGGAGTCTCTAAGACAGTTCCTTAAGAGAGCTGCTGTCATTGTTGGGGTTTTAGGTTTGAAGAGGGTTGAGGGAAGAATGACCTATGAGAACAGAAGGAATTCCAGAAGCCAAGAAGGACAGAGGCTGAGAGGTGAGGGGGTTGGACAGTGAAAGTACAAACTCCTCACAATATGGAAGCCCCACAAAGAAGTGCAATTTATTTTTCATTGTCTGCTTTTGTTAGATAAGACTCTTCTTTGCCCCCAAAATGGGTACTAGCTGTTTAGTTATGAAAACTAAGATTGGCAACACAAACTCCACTCAAAGTCTATAGGCAAAAATGCCTCAGTTTATGCATAGTTCTAACCATTTCAACTAAAAACACATTACTAATATGACATATGTTTAACAAAGACAGCAGTAAGGGACCTCATCAGTACATTTCTTATCCCTTCTCCTGCATATCTTGGATCTCAACTAGAAAAAAATAGATTTTGGAAAAAATAGCTTAGCAAAAACACCTACATTCTCAGGAAACAGAGAATCTTTCTTTCTTTTTCTTTCTTCCTCTTCCTCTTTCTTTCTTCTTTCTCTCTTTCTGTCTCCGTCTTCCTCTTTCCCTCTTCCCCCACCCCTCTCTCTGTCTCTCTCTTTCCCCTCTTGATCCCATGAGATAAAAGATATCTTGTTTGGAATTGATAAGTCTTACATCCCAAAAGATTCTTTCTGCTTTTTGGTGGACTCTTCAAAAACTTTGGTTTATTTAAATCTTAAAATTAACCCCACTGTGCAAGATGTAAACATTCCAAGAGATATTTTCAGTGGACATACAGTGGTGCCTCGTTTTATAAATTTATTTTCTGATGTTGGGGAAGATGGTTCCATTTGTATCTCTGTCAGGAAGACAACCATGATCACACTTGTCACCTGATGTGAAGTGTTTGTTTTTTTTTTTTTTTTTTTTGAGACAGGGTCTCGCTTTTGTGGTTCAGGCTGGCCCCGAGCTCAGCCTCCAACTCACATCACAATCCTCCTGCCTCTGCCTCCCGAGTGCAGGGATTACAGGCGTGAGCCACCACGCCCGGCACTGTGGTATGTGGTACTGGTTGCTGCTGGGTTGAGTCTCCACACCCAGTATTGTTATGCGGTTACCGGGGAATCGAACCCGGGTCCTTGCGCTTGCAAGACAGGCGCCGGAACCACTGAGCTAACTCCCCGGTTCCCGTGATGTGAAGTTTTTGAAGCAAAATTTTCCCAAACACTTTTGTTTGCAAACCAAATTGCAGAGAGAAGCATTTGTAAACCAAGGTATTACTTTTTGTGGGAATTGGTTTACAGTTTTCCTTTTTAAATACAATATAATTCAGTAGAACTACTTGTACTTCCTAAGAAATATATATTTTTTAAAAAAATGAGTAGCTCCAAATCAGCCTTTTACCAATAAGGAAATGTTTTCTCATCTGTATTTTTGTTTCTATTGTGTTAGATGCTAATAAACTTGCTCAGAAAGGCATAACTAATATTGAGACTCAGCCCGGTTGTCCTGTATATGTGGTAAATTTGATTGTAGAAGATGAATTGCAAGGTAATAGCTGAGTGGAGCCAAAACGATAAGTGTAGTTACACTTTGATGCATTTTGGGAATAATGATATTTAAATCAATTTGACTGAAAATGAAAAATAAATGTCAACCTAAATACCAAAGAGAAGTAATCTATTCAAGATTGTTAGACTCAAAAGCTGCTCCTTTTGCTCTTCATACTGTTCTGAGAACTGTGTCAATACACCAATCTCAGGGTAATTAAAAAAGCAAAAATGAAATACCTAGTTTGTCAAAAGTACACATGGAAATACAACTTGGCCTATGAAGAAATTAATGCAAGGTTCTGATTGTGCCCAAGGTACAAGTAGTTAGCAGCGATTCTTGGTATTTCTATAAGGAACTTTCTTCTGGAGAATTCAAAATACTGTAGAATCACAAAGGGGGACTAATTCCTTCATGTTCCAGATTTGGTAGCGGTGAGCCACAGAGGCGAAGTGGCCTGTGCATAGCACGTTACAGCCTAAGACTCCAGACTAACTCAGTGCATAACCTGCATCTTTGTTTTAGGTCACCCCAATTTTCTCTCTATGTTCATTATGAAGCAGTTCCCTCACTAAAGACTTCTGTGCAGTTTGCAGAAGGAAGAATCCTACACTGTAACTTAAATAAATGCTGACTAGAAGTCACCTTGACTCTATCACATAAAACCACCTGCAGATACAGATACTGTATACACTGTGGCCTTTCAGAGAGTCCAAACTGGCAAAATTTCAGTGTAAACCTGAGAAGACCTCACAGATAGATAGTAAGGAATATACAAGCCAACTCTAGTGGTGTCAGAATGCAGGTAGCCTCCGCCTGGACAGGAAGAAATCAAACCATGAAAAAATAGTGTCCATCATCCATTAAAAAAGAAAACCAGGCCTACGTCAGGAGCCAGAGGACAGAGAGAAAAGAATTGGATTCCAGAGACTGGAAAATGGAGAAGAAAACAAGCAAAATGAGTGACTGGTTTAGGTCAAGTAGCTAGAAGCAACTGGTAGACACTTAAACCCAACAAAGTTGAACAAATGAAGTTGGCCGATTGGTCAGTCTTTTAACTTGAGGGCTGTGTGTAGGGGCTGGTGGAGAGATCTTGGTCCCAAAGTGGAGTTGCAACTCTTGTTATGGCTTGCCTCATTTATCTAATGTTTGTGAATAACACAGTGTTGTAGACATGGTACTAGGCAACAAGGGAAAGGATAAGACAGAGGTAATTCCTTTTTCCACAGAGCTCCCAGTCTATCAGAAAAAGACACCAAATAAATCATTATACCATTTCTTTATCTCTGAAGATGAAGGTGTGAACAGAAAACACAAGCATACAATAAGAACTCATTTAAAAATAGCATCCATTTTTAGTTGAAAACTAGGGGAAGAATTGTGATATCAGTATATAAAACAGAAAAAGAGAATGGAAATCAATTAAATTGCCTTTTGTGCCTGCACCACCTGCTTCTGTGAGGACATCAGGCCACAGCGCAGTCCTGGGCGGGTCACAGGTGCGTAATAACCTCAGTGATGAGGTAAGCAGGATCTCGCAGGAAAAGCCAGGCAGTGTGGGAGAATTGGAGTCTCTCACCGCACTGGAAAACAAAGACAAAGCTCCTTTCACTGTCTCTTGCCCTGGAGCTGAGGCCACAGCCTGTAAGAAATGGTTTTTCAAAGCTGAAGTCCAGCATGATCAGACTCTGACACCAGCACTCCACATCTGACTCCTCACTTGTGTTTGGTTTTCTTATTGCTAAACATGGTATGTGCCCTACATTCCTAATTTTCAGTTCCTGGAACCAAGTCTTTCTGTACTATTCCCAGTACTCTGGATATTCTGTATCCACGTGTTAAAATCTTTGTGCGCAAATACCTGCCATGAAAAAGATTGGGTTCTTTCAAGGCAATAAGTATGCCTTGCTTATTACTAACATGATGCTTTGATTTTTAATTATCTCCCTGGAAGGAAGCCATAGCACTGCAGAATTTGCAATGATGCGCCTACCTGACGAGTCAGATGTCGCTGCTGAGCCTGGATTTGCAGGTTTGATCCACAGTCACTGAACTCTGCTCCAAGAGTGAGATCTTGACGAGGTCCCAGATTCTATCTAATGTTGGCAGCATCAGAACTCATTGACCAGAGTCCATTCAGGTGCGCATGGAATTAACTCTGTCAACTCTATCATATCAAATCCTTCCCAAATGTTCCTCAACTCTGAAATAGCCATGTAGGACAGGGAGGGTATCCAAAAAACCTGAAGACTTTCACTTAACAGTAAATACTGCTTGTGCCACATGGTTACTCAAATGCCTGGAGCTGCTCTCCCAGAAATACAAGAGTAGGGCTTTAACTCCATGCTGTTTAATACAGTGTGTACCACTTATAACATCATCTCTGGAGTGCCACAAACCATTCAGAGTACAGTATTTTTAAAAATGATTTAAACAAACTAATATTAAGTTTGGCCTAAAATTGCCTCCATAAATATTTTAAATTTGTCCTAAAGGCTTCTCTGCACATAATGCACAACAACCTAACTTGGTGTGTAAACAGACTGTAACTTAGTAGTGTAACAAGTAGTAGGGTCTCAGCCAATCACAAGCAGCCAACATTTCATACCATGTTCAAATAAAGTAAGCATGAGCAGTAACTCATCAGGTTTCTCTATTCAGTATATCACTTTCTGTTCTCTGTATAACCCTGTATGTGCCAGGACAGAACAATTCAGAGCTGTTTGTTGGTACAGACCACTTCTCAGTTCTAGAATCATAAATAACTTCAGTTAAAACCTGAAAAACTGGATTTGTTGTAATTTTTTTCTGACAATACTAGAAAGAAGGATTCAATTAGTGAAAGGACTCATCATTCATGTAACAGAAATTGAACCTGCATCAACTAGAGGTTTAGCCTGAGGGAAAATCTAAGCCACTTTCAAATGTTGAAAGAACAGTGGCTAGAAGAATTTCACTTGCTCAGAATTGTCACAAAAGCCAATAAAAAGCAAATGTGTGAGACAGATTTTCAAATCACTATGATCAGAGTTTTCTAATGCACAAATTATAACAGGCCTACAAAGACCACAAGTGCCACAGAGGCACAGCTTTCCTGCTCTGCAGGGACCAGAGACTAGGGGAAGGTGCCGACATCAAGCCAGAGTTAGCAGCCTATGTACACTGGGCTTGAAAGGAAAAAGACTCTTTCTTTTTGTGCAGCTGAACTTGGGTAAGTCTGGAGCCATTCTCCCATATCCACCAAAGATGAGTGCACTCTTAGCTCTTGCCTTATTGATGCTTAGACTGAAGGCAAAAGCAAATGGTCATCACTCTAGGTGACCCCGTGACCTACCACAGGCAGATCAGGACTTAGTGGGGGCTTTAAAGAAAACTGTAGATATGCAAATTTGTCTAGATGATACTGAGAATAGTGACGCTACTATTTATCAAGGGCTACTGTGTTCCAGACGCCTTGCTAAACACTGTGTCTCATGAAATCCAATGAAATAGATGCTATACTCCTCGTTTTCCAGTAAAATAGCAGAAATTCAGAGAATTTAAGTGTCCTGCAAGATCACTGAGTCACAGCTGTCCCAGGCTGAGCTGCTCGGCACGGTGGCTCTCAGTCCTCTCCTGCAGACCAGCCAGGCTTTGTTCTGTCATCATTTGCTGAAAGGCTTCTTCTATGTCCCAGCAATAGCCACCATGCATGGACTCCCAGCTCCCAAGGCTCCCAAGCCCATGAGTTAAATTCAGACAAGGCTGGGGTTAAAATCAGCTTATCATTTATAGCTATGTGAAAGTGGACAAATTCGGTATTTAGCTTTCAATTTCTTCATCTTTGATATGGTAAATTTATCCCCCTTCTCTCTGGGGTGAGGTTCTGAAATAGGCAGACAAAAAAATAGAAATGCAGTTAGTTGTGTCCTTGATAAATCCTTCAGAAGTCCCCTGTGTACGGGAGACTCCTTTTGTTACTGAAGCTGTGACTGATAAAGGCAAAGTTCATGTTCTCAAGGGCCTTGGCATTCGGTGGTGGGAGGCAGACATCATGTGTAGTGAGTGTTAAGCACTATTCAAAGACTGAAGCAGTGTTAGGGAAGGATAAAGAAAGGCTTCTCCGAAAAGGTGACATTTCAACTAAGTTCCGAATGGCAAGGAGGTTCTATGCAAGTATTAAAGGCATCCAGGGAGAAAGAGTAACTGAGATAAAGCTTCCCTGAAGAGAGTAGGCCAGAACAAGGGAGCCTGGGGAGGGTGATACATGGGGAGGCCAGGAAGTTAGGCGGGAATTTGATCACTTAAGGCTTGTTTGCTCTCCAAGTGTGCTGTGAGAATACGAAGTGAAGTCAGGTCATAAGCTACATCTTCTTTCTAGAGATTCCTGACAGCTATCAGGAAAATAAGCTTCAGCTATAGGGTGAAAGGAGGGGAATCAGAGAGACCATTTAGGACGTTTTGCAACACTGCAGGTGTGAGACGCTGGAAGCCTGGACTTCGGTGGTGGAGGAGGTGGGAAGCAGGGGCAAGATCAGTCCATGATACAAGGATTCATTGAGAGGGATCCCTGTGGTCCGGCTTGAAGTGTGGGGAGAAGTGAGAAATCAAGAATATCTCAAGTCTAATACAGCTAGTTTTTTCTCTAAGGCCTGTAATGTTTCTTCATTTTAATTTCAAATGTCGTAGTTGTCTTCCAATTGGAGGTCACACTATAGGAAGATGATGTGCATCTTTAAACACTAGAATCATTTTCAGTCTTCAAAGACACTCTTAGGATGAGAAGCACACAGGGTATATGCCTAGTTAGTTGGACAACCAAGATTTCATGGTAATCGTGCTATACGAGTTTTAAGTTTCTCAATCTCTCTCTCTCTTCTTTTCATGTTGACTTCAGATTACCAAATGTGCCTAAACAATGAACCCATGCATTCTGCTAGATCATGTTTTTATTAGAACTCCTAGTTTGTATTTGATTAACTATCTAAGATGTGGTCTGTCCTGTGTATGTAATGGGAATAATAACTTCTACAGTGATCGCTGAGCTTTATGCCCTTTTACACAATGATGGTTCACTCAGAGGATCCAATGAAAGTTGAATCCCTGCTCCCCCACTAAAGAATCTTTGAGTAATTTCTAATAATTCATTCATTCAACAGCTATCACTTCTACTATGCTGCACCTCCTCACCACTGGCATGAAACCAACTGATAATAGATTTAAACCTCTAACACTCTAAGCTAAAGAAAACCTTTTCTCTTTATAAGATTATCTTAGAGTTTGGGGATAGTTCTGAAAAACTAACACACAAGCCTCATAACATTTAACCCCTCTATGTAATTCTGTCATTATCTTTTTTGAGGATATTTAATTGCATTACCTTTTCCGAATCCCTTTTGTTCTTCTTACATGAGGTGGCATAAGTCACAGGTTCTGAGGATTAAAAGGTGAATATTTCTGATAGTAGCAGTAAGAGTGTTGTTACTACCATAGCAACTGTCCATCCAGGGAAACTAGTTAACAGAGGACCTGGTTAGGGCTCACATCCATGTCTTTCCCTGACTAAGCTAGTGTTCCCAGGCTAAGCTAGAGTTTGCCATAAGTGGTCACAGAGGCTCATGTAGTGACAAATTATCCTGGACAAACCGACTGCCAGATGTGTTCCGGATCATAGGTCCTGATCTGGAACTGGAAACTGAGTGTCTGGATCCAAGTTTCTTGGCCTGACCAGGTCAGTCAGAGGGCCCAAGTGTAACTTGCAATCTTAGTAGACCCTGAGGGCCTGAGGCAACTACCTATACTGAAACTCAGGAACAGGGAGGGCAAAGGTATTTCTTGGTAGCTAGCCAGCAGTGTCTTTGCATAGTCCTATGCAGAAAACCAGAAGTTATGTTATGTCTCTAATTCCTTAGATTTCTAAAGCCAGTCGATCCTCAGCCAAAACTGATCTATTGCAGTCTGTGTATCACACTGAGACAAAACAGAGCAGCTTTCTATTTCCTAGGAACCCTGGATTCTCTCCACCTGCAGCTACCGAGGGCTGGCCTGTCAGGGCTAGCTATTTGGGCAAAGGACCTAGAGAAAAAGGCCACATGTCATATGGGCGTGTTTTATGTGTGTATGTGAATGAACCTTCTTTTAGGGATGAAAAAAATTCCTCTATGTACACTTTTAGATAAGAATGGCCATGTGATTTGTTATTCGGGCCAAAGTCTCTGCTCCCTTTTCCTTATATAATCAAAGCAAACATAGTATAATCCTGAAACTAGGAAGGAGGGGATTAGCTGGAGAAGTGTTTGGCCAGTTCTCAACTTTGGGATGAACTTTTAAAAAGCTCAATATTTAGTCTTCTCTTTCATACAGAAATCTTAAGTACCCTCCCTTTCTGAGATTACAATTTTTAGAGGGGTTCTAATTCTTGTCCCCAATCTCCAGTGTATTTTTTCACAGACTTTAAAAAATCTTATTGACTCTGCTCATCTATTTCTATGGCTTGAGATAGAAGCACAGATGCTCTTGGTCATACTAGATTTATGGATTACAAGTAGAGACTGGCAAAGAAACACACCTGAGGATCAGTGGAGCAGACTAGAAGATCCAGGAACAACTTCAGGGATACTAAGCCACTTCATCTTTGGCAAAGGAACCAAACACCATCAATGGAGGAATGATAACCTCGTCAACAAATGGTGCTGGGAAATTTGGTTTCCCTCTGCTAGAGATTAAACCCAGATCTCTCTCTTTCACCATGCACTAAACTGAAATCAAAGTGAAGACACTGGCATAGGGATAGACTTTAAAAAACAAAACCTCAGCCACATGGGAACTAGCAGAAAGAATCAACAACTGGAATCTCATCATACTAAAAAGCTTCAGCACAGCAAGAGAAGCCACCAACAGAGAGAAAAGATGAATTATAATCTGGGAAAAATGTTTTACCAGATCTTCCTCAGACAAAGGTCTACTATCTAGAATATATGAAAACTTAAAAATATCAGCCCTCCCTAAATTTAAAGACTCAGCTCAGAAATGGACATCTGAAATGAACAGGCATTTTGCACATGAAGGAGTAAAGGCAACTAAGAAACATATGAAGTAATATTGAACATCACTGGTCATTCAAGAGATGCAGATGAAAACAACATTGAAGTTTCATCTCAGTCCATAAAGAATAGCTGCTATCAAGAAATTAACCAACAACAAATTCTGGCGAGGCTGCAGGGAGAAAGGAACCCTTCTCCATTGTTGGTGGGAATGTAGACTGAGACAACCACTGCAGAGAACAGTGTGGAGATTCCTCAGAGAACTAGTAGTAGAGGTCCCATTTGACCCTGCTACTCTCTTGCTAGATATATATGAAAGAATTTTAAATATCATATCAGAGTGAGATATGTGCACCCAGCTCAGTTTATGATAGCTGAATCTTGGAAACAACCCAAATAATCATCACAAGAAGATATGGGTGTTTTAAATAAAATGGAGTATTACTCAGCCACAGGGAATGATACATTTGAGTCATTTACACTCAAATGAATGTTATCTTGAGGACAAACTAACAAGTGAAATAAGCAGGACACCGATGTGTAAATACCGTATCATTTCTCTGTTATGAGAAACTGAAGGTATAAATAAATTCCCAAATGCATGATAAGTATTATGAAATAGGGAGAAGATGTTCAAAAGGAAAAGATAAAGGGCAGGTAGGAGAAAGGAAGGAAAAAATGTGCTGGTTAAGAAAAGGAAACAAAGCTTTTCTCTCTACCAGTCTCAACTGTCATCTAAGCCTAGATGAAGAGAAAATTAGAAGTGGCATTTCCAAGCCAACCCAGCCCCCTCTTGTTAACTCTTCTCCGTCTTCCACAAGCAAAAGTTATGCCCTTCCAAGGCCTGGCACTGCTGTGGCCACTGAAGATAGAGGAGTATGTAAAGAGCCCCAAACTCTGCATTCAGGGAGCTTCCATCTTTGTGGGGAAGACAGAACATAAACAAGACTGTTCAGTTGGTCATAGGTACTATAAAAGAAAACCAATCATACCAACAGGATGAAGAATGACAGGGTAAATTTTAGGGATGAAAAAAATTCCTCTATGTACACTTTTAGATAAGAATGGCCGTGTGATTTGTTATTCGGGCCTGTGTATTATTTGGTTTTTGGTCCATGCTGGGGATCTACCCAAGTTGACTTCCCAGGGAGCTGCACCCCAGCCTCTACTCCTTGTCACATCTGTGTAGCGCTCCTGCATGCTCCTCCCTAGGCTTTGAATGTGAGAGGAATATCCTCTACCACTGAGCCACATGCCCAGCCTACAAACTGGAAGTGTTGAAATGGAAGCAGAGATCCCTCCCTGAGAGGAGATCTTCAGCTACGTCCACTGGTGACACCACAGCCTGACTCAGAGCTCACTGGAGGAAGCACAGCACTGTCTAGCTCTGGCAGGAAGTGTTGTTCCGATCTGTTGGGTGTTGGGTGTTGGGATTTTCACTATTCATTTGAATAGAGGCCTGAAAACTAGCTAACCACAAGGATATCTGGGGTGGGGGAAGCTTTTCCAGGAAGAGGGACCAGCGAGGCTAGGGACTCAGAGCTGAGAGTAACTGAAAGACAAAGTCTGCTGTGCATCAGTTTCAAGAACAATAGAGAATAGCAATGATATAGCCAAAAATGTCAGCAGAGTCCAGGATCTGTAGTTCAATCCCCACAAGCTATAATAAGGACTGGATTTTCACTTGATGTGCAGTAAGAAGGTGTCACGGACCCCACAGAGGGCACCCATGGGATCTAATATGTCCTGTAGAGACTGGCCTTGCCATTGTGTGGAGAACGCTGTGCAGGCAGACAGGGTGGAATAGACACCAGTTAGGAGGCTGGTAGGACAGTGCAGGTATGGATGGTAATGGACAGGGAGGCAGAAGAGAGATGGGGGGAAACAAGGAATTGGAATATACTGTGGAATTTGTGGCAGCAGAACCTGCTTAAGGAAGGTGAAGGATCAGGAGAAATGAAGGAAGCAGAGAGCTGCAAAAGGTGCTTAGGAGGCAATAAGTTCAGTTTTAGACCATTCAGAATTCTCTTAGTCTAACATTTGCCCTTATTTGTCTGATTTAAAGGAGACTTCCTGTGTCATATTCTGAAAATTCAGGTTCCCATGGAGGATTCTGGGACAAGCAACGTGTTGTTCTTTCATAGTAAGAAGATGTGCCAATTTCTCCTTTCAAGATGGTTCTCCTGGTCTCTCGATGTGTCCCGTACTTTTCCTTCCACTGTTGGAAATCACAGGGCATCTACCCAGATGACAGAGGCACTGGGACCAAGACCGGAAGGTGTAAAGACAAGTGGTCATTGTCCCTGACACGTGATACCCAGAAGCCATGATCGATTGCTCAGCATCTTGGGTTTCTTTCTATTTATTTGGGGGGAAAGATTGGAAGATGGAAGCAAAGAGAACATGAGATAATATATTCATCTAAGAAAGTTGGAGAGGAGAGAACCAGCAGCTGTTTATCTATCAAGGGACAGAAGGGAAGCAGGATTGTCCAGGAATTTGATGAAAAGAACCCAGAGGAGAAGCTCAGAGAGCAAAGCAGATCGGCTCATTTGTCCAGGGGCAAGGAATCTGGAATGGGGGTGAGTTTTACCTTGAGAGGATGAAAGATACTATCTGCAAAAGGATGTGAGCTTCCTGCATAAGCAAGTAGAAGACAAGGTGGAAAAGGTGTAGGGAGGGCATAAGGGCCAAACAAAAAGATCTGGTATAGTCAGGGTCTGGAATGTCTCTCTAAAGGCCCATGAGTTAAAGGCTCAATACTATTGGGAGAGGAGAAACTTTAAGAGATGGGCCTAGTTGTAGGTTTTGAAGTCACTGGCCTTTTGTTTGTCCTCAGAGGGGTTGTGGGATCCTGGACTCTTCTTCTTTCTTTCCTCCAAAGATACATGATTCTGGCCATGACAAGATGCCTCATCATAAACCTAAAACCAATAGATCTGTCCAATTATGAGCTGCAGCTTCCAAATCATAAGCCAAAATAAGCTTTTCCTTCTTATAGGTTGATTATCTCAGATGTTTTGTTACAGTAAAGGCGAGCTGACTAACACAGGATATAAGCTAAAATATTCTTTAGAAGTCATATACCCGGTTATGTAGCACTTAATATAGTCCACATTCTCTATGTTCAGGTTCTGTATCTATATTCAAACAACTACAGAAGGAAAATAAAGTTATATCTATACTGAATGTATACAGATACCTTGCCTATAAATTTCCTCTAAATAATACAGTATAATAAGTACTTACATAGCATTTACAGGATATTAGGAGTTATAGTGATCTAAGAATTATTTAACATACATGAGAGAATATACATAGATCATATACATGTGCACGTTTTGGTTTCCATGAGAGTCCTGGAATCAATCCCTTGTCAATACAGAGGGCTAAATGTATGTGTTCTTTCTGTAGGACCTTTATACCGTGGACAGTCCCAGTACCAGCACACAGCTGGAATTTAGTCCCTACTCACTAGTAGGTAATGTGTGATGTGATATGATATGATGTGATAAAGAGGCTGGACACTGGCACGAGCAAGTTCTAGATTTGATCCTAACTCTGCCATTAATCAGTTGTGAATTTGAACCTGCTACTTAAATATTCTATGTCTCAGCTACCTCATTTTTAAAACATAGGCAATGATAGGACCTATGCTAGAGGGTTACTTTGAGGATAGAAGAAATTAATATACATACTAAGCGTTTGAAGCAATTTTAGGAAAGTATTAAGCCCCTTAAATACAATTTCCTACAGACAGAGGACTAGAGAGGGAAGTGGGTATACACAGTAGCCTTTTATCCCCAAATTCCTTGCAAGGTAGAAGAGGCCAAGCTGATACAGCCGACCCTCTTCACATTGACTTGGCCTTTGGTGTGAGTGCTCTCCTTGACAAAGCCGAGGGCTCACTGGGTCACCTCTTCCCTGCTGCAGAGGAAAAGGAGCGTCCTCCATCAGTCATTCCACGCCATGTGGAAAACATGAAAACAGCAGCACAGTGTCTGGTTCTGCCTCTTGAAAGCACTGCTAAGTAATTCGCCATGGCTGAGACACGGGCAGGTGGTGAGCTCCCTCAAAACACCACTCCGAATATCTGGGAACTTTATAGATTAATAACACTTAAAAATGCTATCTTTAAAAATACCACATTAGAAAATTCTAGTGTCTGACCTCTACCACTCTCCTTTTCAGCTATGGCATTTCTCTCCTGAGGAAACAAACTTTAAAATTATTTGAAAATGAAATAGGATGAATTATCAATCCATTAGAGGAAATAACCCCTTTCTAATTAACAACTGCTCGTGGGAAAATTGCTCGCTGCTGCAGGGCTAGATAAATGTCAACCCAAAGCTAGAGAAATTGCGCAATGACACATTCCAGTTCGGTTATTTTGTCCACACTCGGCCAGTAATTGATGTCTGATCCGTGGCCTGGTGGGTATTGCTGGAGGAAAGTTTTCTCCCCAGAGGAAACAGCATTAGGAGCAATGTCGGGACTATGGCTCGAGGGACAAAAGAATTTCCAGGACAACCTCATAGTGAACATTCACCCACGCAAACCAGCCTCCCGAGAAGAAATGGAGATGCGATAGTGTCCCCACGAAAGCAGCACAGAGACTGGCCCTGATCACAAGTCAGCTTTGCTGCCAGAAATGTGTCTCCTTAAGCTGTCTCTTTGACTGAGTCAGATTCTAATTTTCTATCCAGAACTTAAGAAGAGACTTTGTGCTTGGCAAAAAGAAGCAAGGTGGTGATTTCCCCCCTTCTGTTAGCAGAACTAACTGTGACCATTGCTTTAAAAGCCTATCTTTAGGTGATTGATCGAGTGCTTCATCTCATTCTGTTTCATGACCTTGATGGCTAAATGGTTATTTAATGAAGGATTTTTAAGTGCTGTTACTTTATATTCAAGCAGCAAGGGGCAAAGTCTCCTTCAGACGTCCATCTGCACCATGCAGAGGAGAGAGTTTCTGTGCAGCCATTGGAATGGTTGAAGTCTAACCATAATTCAGGCATGGGGAATTTCACCTGAACAAAGTAGTAGACCCAGCTTATTTTCATCACACATCCAGAGAAATGCTCGCTATTCCTGTCTTCTGGTGTTAAAGATTGTTGTTTAACAGACAGTAGTCTAAGACTCACTGACAGAAATACCTTATGTAGTAGAAAAACTTTCATCAAAGCAAAAATGCAAATGTCAAGACTGAGAAACATTTCGCTGAACTAAGTATTTTCATGGACTCTTACTGGACAGCTGACAGCTGCGGGCTGGGCTCCATCTTCCTCTGATGACAATTCAGCCGACAGAGTTCTACAAACAGCCATGTGGGTAAACTACTTCTTCTTGAGACTAGATAATATAGTGTAACGGTCAACAGGACCCATGCTGTTAGGGTGAAAAATACACTCATGGGTGTTTTAAAGTTGAAAGGGGCTTCTGATGATGTGCAGTCAAACCTGAAGAGGTTAAGTTATTGCTCTGGGTCATAAAGCTAGTGACGGACAGACCCAAAAAATGAAATGAGGTTTTCTGGACTAACAGTATGGGTTTACTTTCTATCCTTAAGGTGCCTCTTAAGGAAACAGCTCCAATGACTTGAGTTAAAGAAATTCAACAGGAGTATTCAGCGTACTTTTTTCTGAGGTTCA